>VXAB01008629.1:0-78159 GCA_013399175.1 Odontophorus gujanensis | reverse complement strand
CCAAGCCATGACCTGTTTGGTGGGCTGGATTGAGCTGCTGTGTCTCCTGTCCACAGCTGGTTCAATCATAGAATAATAAAATATCCCAAGCTGGAAGGGACTCTGACAGATCATCGAGTTCAGCTCCCAGCTCCACAAAGGATCACCTGAAAATCAGACTGTATGTCTGAAAGCACTGTCCAGATGCAACTTGAACTCTGGCACTCAGGGCTGTGCCCCCTGCCCTGGGCATCCTGTTCCATGCCCACCGCCCTGTGGTGCAGACCCTGTCCCTAACCCCCAGCTGCCCCTCCCCTGACACAGCTCCATGCCGTTCCTTCAGGTTCTATCATTAGTTATCAGAGGGAGGAGACCAGCATCTGCCTCTCACTGGACTGGCTCTGCGCAGGTAACAAAGTGTACTCCAGAGGAGATATTTAGTCAGTTTGAACAATTTCGGTAGCAACAGGATTGTTCATTTTTAAAAATGTTCTCCCGACAGGAAAAAGATAATAAACAATGAGTAGGGTGTTTAAGGGCTAACCTTCTTTTAATGACTGAACAAGCAGAAAAGATCAGCAAGACTCCTGAATTCCCAGAATAAATCATTATCAGAGCAAAGAAAGCAATATAGAGATGACCGGAAGGAGGACAGGCTTTGCTACAAGTATTTATTCAACGAGTCCTGCTTTTCAGCTTTGAACAGAATAAATGTTATGTCAAAATGATCCCTGAATTTTTATTTTTTTTTTGTATTTCTGAATGTCAAACTTCTGTTTGGTGTACACCTTTTGTTTCAAAAACTACTTTTGCCTTTCTCAGTTGGTGTAAAACCTGAAGGACACACAGGGAACATGTGTCCTGGAGCAGTGGCTGAAAGTGGCCTCAATCATCCAAAACGGCGCTGGAGAGTCATGCATTGGCAACTGCATTGTATCACAAACCTCACTGGATATAATAAACATTTAGATCCTTAGCACATGTGGACACCTGTCAGAAGGGACCTTAATAGCTATAAATATCTATAAATACCTTATAGCTTGCTAACATACACACTACATACATACTTGTATCATATACTTCTGGATGAAAGTGCCAGTACAATTGGTTAGGGCTGAATCTTAGTAGAGCTGTCACACACTTGAGAGAAGGGTCTAGAACTCTCTGTCCAGGAGGGCAGAGGTCTCCTGGAGGTCCTACCAGCTCCTTGCAGGTATTTGGGATTTTCCAGGTGAGTGTGGGTAGCATCAGCACCCTTTGGCAAGCAGACAAATCTGGTCCCATATGCCAATGGTGGAGAACTTCTCCATGCTCTTATGAGAAAGCTGGGGAGTTGGAGGGCCCAAAAGCAAAATCAGTCTTCATCAGGGTCATTTCCCCAACGTACAGCACAGGGTTTTTGCTTTAGAAGACTCTCCAAATGAGGCCTGCCCCTCCCAAACAGGAGGCTCCTGGCTCATACAGATCAAGCAGTTTCTCTTCCAAAAAGGAACCAGAGCCCTTTTGTGTGGGTAAGGATGGCTGGAGGCAGCTGGGTTGGTGACAGCATATCCTAGAAGGGCTGAGGGCAGGTAGGGCCCAGCTACCAGCACCTTTGGGCAGGGACCACCACCACCATCCTTCTTCACCCTCCACAGCACCTGGTTCACATGCCAGAAGAGGGAGTGCAAAGTCTACTCTCAAAGCTGAGCACAAATCTCTGGAAGATCTCAGTTCTCCCTAGGTTTCAACATACCTAATTTACAGAGGAAAAAAAAAAAAAAACCCTCCAGTAATTATTCCATTCATATTTCTTGTCCCAGCACTGCTGAAGATGAAAAAGCAGAAGGCAAACACCTGATCTGCACTAACCAGCCCTGCTCACGCAGTGTGAGGACTGGTGGGTAAAGATGTCTCTGAGCCAGCAGGATGCTCATTCATTGTGTCCCAGATTAAAAACCAAGGAGGAATGAGACAACAACGTTGGCATAGGATTCTGTCAGTCTGTTTTTCCCCAGTGGAAAGGTGTAGGCACATTAAGCCCTTCAAAGCTTGATGTGCTTGTCCCACATGGGGCTTGGGTGACACACCCTCAGAGGGGCAGCTTGCAATACATCTGGGAACTTGCAAGCATGTGCTCACCACGGTATGTAGACTTTGCATTTTAAATTGTCTAAAAAAAAATGATACTAAGAGAAAACTATCTCTAAAAGCCTTTTCCTCCTTCCAGCTACCAACTCTGTCAAGGGAGAAAGTAATGAGTTCAGAACAGTGTTAGCTGAGCAGAGCACAGGATCTAAAGCACTTCTGTTTCATGGAGATCTATATGTCCAGAATCTCCTTAATTTATTTAGCTAAGAAAAAAAGGAAAGAAAACAAAAGGAAGACAAAGAAACATAAAATATTTAAGGGTTTATTTTCTACCTATTGGGCCTACAGATAAATGGTTCATATTTCTATACCACAGAGAAACATAACAGACGGAGAATGGAGCATATGAAACTTGTTGTCCTCTTCACCGATTTTGCTCTGACCAAGGCACAAGAGTCACTCCCTTCAAGAACATGTGTAAACTTGTGAAGGTGAAGTGACTGATATCAAACCAAAAGCACAAAGTCCTGTGAGGGGTAGTGTGACCCACCGAACACAAATGGGAGTCAAACATTTACGCAGAACTGAAGCCCTGGCCACTGAGGTGCTGCAGTACTCACTGTCATAAAAGAATTAGCAGAAGCACAACAGCACATACGGGATGCAGGTGTCCTGTGACTCTGTGAACCATAGCTGCAATGTCCTCAGAAGAAAATATTTCATTCCTCTGGCTGATGAAGGCAGAAATTTAAAATGACTTTCCAAGGAAGAACTTTTGAACATTTTTCAACCTGTTAATTTTACTATTCCCCTCTCAAGTTTCCAGACACCATCTCAACTGATAAAAAAATTCTGTCTACAATTTTTTTTCCCAGTGACACTCTCCATGAAGGAAATGAAGCAAGTTTATTATATCAAACAGCATGCCCATGTGCTAACAAATAAAGTTAAAGGCATACTACAAAGGTCAACTGAAATACTTGTTATTGTTAGTCATTTGATAGAGATGGCTCATCACTGCACCAGACAGCACAGGATGCTTTCAAGTTCATGGCTGACATATATTTGTGCAATCCATGTGCAAAAGTAAACTAAGCAGCTGAAAGGAAAACCCATAAAATGCAGTGGAAAAGTATAAGTCATCGGGATTGTAGTGTGGCCAGGTACCTTATTTAGCCAACATTTTTCAGGCAGCTGCCTTACTTGTTTCTAGCAGAGGAGGAGAGCCCTGTGGCACTCTGGGTACTGGGAACAGAAACACCCACAGCTCCCACATTCCCATTTGATGATGCTGGGACACCGCCTCACAGCAGTCATGAGAAGGTGAAGTTCTACATGTTGCAGGCTGGCCACAAAACTCATTTAAAGCTGGGGGGTCTCACCTTTACAGAATTACAGTCACAGAATGGTTTGGGTTGGAAGAGACTCACAGCCCACCCAAACCTATCCCCTGCCATGGGCAGGGCTGCTCCCCAGCAGCTCAGGCTGCCCAGGGCCCCATCCAACCTGGCCTTGAGCACCTCCAGGGATTGGGCACCACAGCTTCGCTGGGCAGCCTGTGACCTCATCACTGCCCTCTGAGTAAAGAATTTTCCCCTGACATTTAGCCTAAATTTCTCCTTAGATCTCCTGACAGCACCTCACATTCAAGCTCTCATCAGAACTTATCTTTTAGGGAGCATTTTTACTGAGAATATCTCACCAGGGTCTCTGCTTCACACCATTACCAGGTCTGGTTTTCCCAGGGGCCAACAGTGGAATTGCTCTGATTGTAATGTAATACCAGTTTTGTTTAAAAGGTAGTGATCATTTTGTTAAATTTAAAATGAGCATACTTAGTTACGGGAATAAAACCTCTGAAAATTTCTGACGAGCATGTTGGCACCTCTGACATGGGCAGGGAACTATCTAATCTACGTTTGCATAAAAGAACACTTAGGAATGGCAAACAAAGCAATTACTGAAATAACAGTTATGCAGAATAGATCTCAATGCAGTTTTCAAGGATTATAGGGACAAGAAATAATTTGTGTTAAACTACTGGCAGAATTTTTTCTTACTACTAATGTAATTTCTCTAAATATAAGTGTTTCAGAAGGGTAAAGGGGCTGAGTCAGGAATTGGAGTACAGTCCAGGTTGGACTTTGCAGAGAACAAGGGAAAACCCCAAGGCAAAAACGCTCATGTTAAGGCACCTGACTGGTGCTCCCAGCTTCTGGGGCCTCCCTCTGACTCACGTAGCTCCTCTCTGTTTCCCCTTTTGCAGGTGGCCTCCTTTATGCAAACAGATCTGTGTTACGTGAATGTGGCCAGTTTGCTGCCTAATGAGTACCTTTGGCAGAAAGGTGAGAGCAGCTGGTTTGTTGTTCAGAAACCAGGCCCATTCATACACAGGCCTCAGGTTTCCCACATTTCTGAAGTTCTCTTTTGTTATTAAGCAGATGAGTAAAGTGGTGGTTATGAACCGCTCCATAGAAAATCCAGCTAAGACTATGATGTACAAACAGCATTCATAGAATGAGACAACAATGGGTGCCAGCAATACTAAACTTGTCATTTATACATAATTAAATCTTGCCATCCCTCCCACCAGCAGTGGGTGCTGTCATCACAATGCCCTTGGCTGCAAAGTGCTGGGGCTGTGGGGCACAGCCCCACAGGTAGTACAACCAGTTCAGGTTGCAACACAGCAGGGCTCAAGGATGTGCAAGATATCACATGATATCACATTGCAGAGCTCCAGAAAAGCAACAGACCCTGATCTCTCCAAAAACCTCCTATGGTGTTGTAGCCAAGCTGGCTTGCAGTGTCTGCTGTACAGAAATGGTTGCCTGTTGGGTTAATAATGGAGTGACCAAATATCACCAGAGGCAGCAGAGTGCCCAGGAAGGCCTGGTGCTATTTTTCTTCACTCTTCTGGAGGGATCTGTGATGCATGAGGTCAGTGCTGCCTGCGATGGTTTGCTTTGGGTGTGGGTGTCGGGGCTGTGCAGATTGGGTGGACAGTTCCTCTCTAGCACCAGGTATATGAGCACAAAACATATCCAACCTGGATGGAAAGCCTTGCTGACCTCTCGGCACTGGCTGACAATCCCAGAGCACACATTGGTGGCTATTTTTGTCTGTTTTGCAGCCAGTATCCACGTAAAACTGCATGTAAGAGTCTATTTCATTAGCACAGATGCATCCCCTTCCTTGAGAAGGGCTAAAAGCCCTCAGGACATCTTTGATTCTCCCACTGAAACTTATCCCATAGCAGCATTCATTTGCACTGACACCAGCCCTTTCCGTTCCTTGCCCTTCCCACACAACAGCACCCAGTTGGCTGAAACTGAGCCCAGCAAGCTGCGTTTCCTTTTTCTCACTCTATTCTTAATTGTAGTCCCTTCATCATTAGTTCCCACAGGACCATCAATAGCATATTTGTCTGAAACAGGCAGCTTCACTGCTATAAATTCTCCACAGCTCATTGAATAGAGACTTTTTAATTAGGTTTTAAAAATTTTCCATTAGCAGAGAGACATTGAGAATTCAGGTCTTACAAAGTGTGATAGAGATGGCAGCAGCTTGATTTACAGAAATATTAATATTTTCATCCCTGTTTATGGACATGAATTAAGAGGTGCTTTGCTAGTGGACAGAAACATGTTTGTCAATTGTGCTACAAATGAGAGAATGCAAAGTATATTCTCTCTCAGGAATTCACTGCCTTCTAGTAGGATGCTGAAGCCCCATTCTAGAGAAATTACCAGTAACCAAAGACCCTTCCTCTCCATCATCTTCTGACATCTTCAGTCTTACATGCACACAAGGAATGCTGTTTGCAGCATAACGCTCATGTCATTGTTTGCAATGCTCCCAGGGCACCTCAAGGACATCACCGTCAGCAAAACCACATGCTGACTGTACTGGCCCAAAACCAGTCAGGTTTTCTGATTTTCCGGCTCAGCTTTGGACCAAACTTTTGTCTTAGTCCTCAAAAAGGAGTTTATGTGGCATGATAGAGAGCCATAGGCTGGCCTCTTCCTGCAAAGGAGTGTCCTTGAATCCCACCAGTACACTGATTTACAGTGCTGTCTGGGTCATAGCATTTTTTGTCACTAACTCGATTAATGCTTATCACAAATATAAACAGAATCTGGAATCTAAATATCACCCAAACTTTAATTTTTGCTGAGGTGCCTTTTGATTGCTCCTCTATATGAAAATATACCCATTCCTGAGGTAGTTTATGCTATTAACATATCCTGAAATGGGTAAATTGCATTATAATATGTTTCTGATTTTGCCCGTATGGTAAGAACAAAAACATGTTGGATAGGGAAAAAGAATTGAAAGGGAAATGCTTTACTTCCCCTGTTAAATTGTTAGAAAATTTTGGCTTTGAGGGGAGGAAAATATTTTTTCCTTTTCTGTCTCCTTCCAAATCTTCACAGTTCACTTCATATGCTCATTCTCTTTAAAATCCTTAGAAGAAAATTTACAAGGAAATTTTATAGACAGCCTTGTTTCTTTTAAAATAAATTAAAAAAAAAATTACTTATTTCCTTCATTATTTTGCTAATCCTTTTGAAGAATTTTACCACACAGTTTTTCCCTGAAACTTCTCCCATCTATTTTTGTATCCTCTAGCTAGTGTTAGAATTCCATATTTATCTTATTTTTATCTGTGTTTAATTGATACAGAACAAACACTGTCTCCATTCACTGCTATCAAGTAGTTAATGGTTATTCATAACAGCAATATTTTCACGAATATATAGAGCAATAATTGAAAACTGCTAAAAGCAGCAACAGTTTTGGCTCCACTGTGCCACCACAATAGGAATTTTTTCTTGCAGCTGGCCCAGGTAATTTCCTGCTGCTCCAAACATTAGACTTCAGCACATCAGTATATGGAACTGGTGACCAGCCTTGGTGTATCCCTGACCGTGGTGAGAGGTGCTGAATGGATCCTGCCCCTTGTGACTGCGCCAGCCAGCTTCCCTCCTTCTGTCCTCACTGAGGGGGGAAACCAACTCAGGAGAACCATCCCCTTCTTCATCTGTGGCACTGGGCTTGGGTCTTTCTCCCAGTGCTCACAACTGATATGCAGGACTGGGTTTGCTTTGGGTTCAGGTGAGTATCAGAAGCACCTCCACCCATCACAGCATTTTCCATTCTGCAATAGGATATTTTTAACAGAATAATAATTTAAACCAAGCTATATTATCTTGATTTTGAGCTTTACCCTTTCAGCACATGATTAAATTCCAAAATTTAGGAGAATGTGAAAAGATTTTCCTAAAAATATAACAAAAAGCCAAAGAAGTGATGATAAAGTCATAGGACTGGGCAGACTAAGACAGGCTAGATCCATTTTTGTCCCTGGTCTGTTACCAGGCATGGCCAGTCACAGGTGTGTACAGGAAAGCTTTAAGGAGTACAGACCAATCTTTTCACTAGGTCATCTCAGACAAACAAGCAGAAATGTAGAGCCTTCTGAAGACAGAATTTATGCCTTGAATATCATAAATAGCGCTACCAATGGTCCTCTGCCCTGGGTAGTACCATCTGTCTTACAGCGCTTGCATGTCCCTGGTTTTCTGCTTCTGGAGAAATGAATTCCAGACCAGTCGTACATTATATTCTTCTCATGTGCAGCTGCAGCCTCACTGTTTCATTGACTGACTGGTTTTTGTATTCTGAGGAGTGGTAAGCAACATGAGCTGGACGCCAGCCGGTGTCCTGTCCTAAATAGCAGCAAGAGTCAATGCCAAAGTAAGAGTTAAAGAGCAAGTCAAATGGGTAGTGACACTTCCCCAGGTTATTCTTCCAACTTCCAATGATTTTCAGCTTACACTATTCTTGAGATAGACTTATAGCCCAAAACAAATTTTCTTTTACAAATTTTGGTATCTCCCCAGATTCATGTGAAGTTTTAGCAAATGCAGGATCCTGCAGGAGGGAATTCCACAGCTGACCTACATCCCACCCATGTGCCCATCTTCCTTTCCCCTCTTTGAATGTACTATTCAGATGGCCAAACTTCAATATGAGGTGAAACAATGAGCTACTGGTATATTCCTCTGACTTTTGTGACTTTATAGACATTGCAGCCTGGATAGACCTGGTCTACATGGTCATTCCTGGTATGCATGCTGTCCCACCCTACCAGCTTTCCTTCATCATCATGACTGGACCTTTTAGAGTTTGGAGACTTAGAAAAGGGCATGAGAAAAGCAGATGTACCATGGGTTTATAAGATGACACAACAGTGTTCTCAGTTCCGTGTGTTATCTCTTCCCAAACCACTGCTAACAGCCGTTTGCTTTCCTCAGTTGCTGAGTACAGAGCTACTGTTTTCACAAAGCTGCCTCTCCTGCTCCATATGCCAACATCACACACTGCACTCATTCACAACCAGCTCAGGGCCATCATTTTACCTGAAGAGTTAGGGTTGCTCCTTTCCCAGATGAGCAGTGCTTCATGTTTATGGGCAGTATCAACTGCAGTCTTACCCTGCATTCATTCAGTTCTGCAAAATCTGTCTGAGCAACTGCCTCATATCTTCAAGACCATGATGTTGCCAACAAATGTTACCCTCTCCCACCACTTCTAGACAGTTTACAAGTTTGTTATTCTGCAAAGGTCTCAGCATGGCACCTTCTGGACTCCCTTCAGTGAAAACCATCCACTTACTCTCACCTTGTTTCCTTATTACTTATCCAGGCAAACTCTTCTCCTTCTGGCCTGTGACAGCTTAGTTTCTTAGTTTCTATACTCTCCTAAATCTGTGTCCATAGATGATTGCTTTCAAGCCTGTGACTTTTCTCAGCATCTCTTCAAATTGCACTTACTCCTTTTAACCTGGGGCAATCAGAACCTTGCAAAGGGATTGCACAGGCTCAGCAGGAATTGTAGTGATGTCAGAATTACTTTTGCCACTTTGCATTCAGTCCATTTTCTAATAACAACTAAAACTCAATTTGCCTTCTTGACACTTCAAATATTCAGTTAGTGTAACCAAAGCAATGCAGAGCTGAGTGACAAGAGCTAATTTACAGCCCATCTTTGTGTTTACATAAAATTATTTTTCCTCCACGCACTTTACTTTTCACTTACTTATTCTGCCTTTCATTTGACATTTATCACTTTTGTATGATATTTCTACAACTCCTCAGTTACCTGCACTTTCAGAAAAATATGACAAATAATTCTGAATCATCTGCATATTCATCACTTTATTATTCACCAACATTTTCTTATCATTTCTAAGTCTGTTGAACAACAAAAATCCTCTTCTCCTCTTTGTGATAACTAACCTTTGTCTCATATCTCAGAAGAAGTTATTTGTTTATCTCTTTCTGATTTTACCTCCCTGCAGTCATTCTTTTTTTTCTGTTTTCTTTATTTGGTTTTGAAAAAAGGCCCATTTTTCTTCTAGTAGCTCCCTTTACTTTCCCATTTAACTCCTCTGGGTCTATGTGTGTGCATGAGGACATCTCCCTCTCCCTCTCTCTTTTTTTTTTTTGTGTTTGTGTGGTAAATGTTTACTTTCAGTCCCTCATATTGAGCCTGTAAATACCACTGTGCTGTTTGCAAGTGTTTCATCCATTTTACTAATACTTTAAGTTCTGTTTAGTCATAGAATCATAATATATCCTGTGTTGAAAGAAACCCGTAAGGATCATCGAGTCCGAATATGGGTTCCACACAGGACCACCCAAAATTCAAACCCTATGTCTGAGAACTTTGGATGTTGAAGTTCAGGCTTTTAGACCTATTTGAGCTCTGAGTTACATATCTGATTAACTTCATGTAATTATTTTCTTCATTTTACTTTGGGCATGGATGCTGACCACAAAGATGTGATGAAAGCCCTTGCTCAGCACTGCCTTTGGTTTGTAGAAAGTTCATATTCTTTTTAAAAATTCCTCAGAAGGAGTTTTTATGCACCAAGGTAAAGCTGGTTTGGTCACCCACACTAATATATCTGGTGTAGTTATATTTATCTAAGAGATAGGGCTGAATGACTCTCCATACTTACTTTGAACCATTCGTTCCTAGAGTTAAGATGTTAAGTTTTCTTTGATTATTTTTGAACCCACAGTTATTAGATAGATAGGCAAATAACAAACTGAACTGAGAGCTTTTGTGTGCTAATTCAGCTTGTTAAAATACGTGGGGGCTGGTGGCCCCATTGGCACCAGAAATACAAGAGTTTTCTCACCACTCCCAGTGTATGCTTCAAAACAACTTAGAGAACTGTCAGAGACCCTATTGTAACTCTTATCCTTACTGCTTGCTTTTTTGTGTTTGCTTTTCTATCGGTGAAGGCTTCTACCTCTTTCTATAGTTCCCCTAGACCTGTGCAGCTCTAGCTATGATCCTGTGAGAATGTGGGAAAATGTGAGGTGTGGTGGTGCTCAGCTTTCAGAAGGAACACTCATCCTGACTGAGGTAAAAGCAAGGGTCACAGAGTTCCTCTGTTTCCAATTGCTCCTGACTGCTTTTCTTAGTGACAAGCATCTACCCCTACAACAGAGGCAGATTTCTCTGTGGTTTATCTTGAAAAGGAATCTGGCTGGCAGTTGTGCAAATGGAGAGCTGCAAAGCCTTTAGACATACTCCAGGAGCTTACATTTATAAATATGTTTAATTTTTTCCAAGGTCCCACCTGTTCTAGTTTTCAGTCTGTATTTAATGGTGTGCACACTTTCAAGCTTCGTGGTCTCATGTGCTATCGTACTCCACAGTTTGCTTTAGTTGGTATTTTTTTATTTTTATTTATTTATTTTTTTTTTTCTGATTTCTTTTTTCTATCTTTTCTTTNTATGGGTTCCACACAGGACCACCCAAAATTCAAACCCTATGTCTGAGAACTTTGGATGTTGAAGTTCAGGCTTTTAGACCTATTTGAGCTCTGAGTTACATATCTGATTAACTTCATGTAATTATTTTCTTCATTTTACTTTGGGCATGGATGCTGACCACAAAGATGTGATGAAAGCCCTTGCTCAGCACTGCCTTTGGTTTGTAGAAAGTTCATATTCTTTTTAAAAAGTCCTCAGAAGGAGTTTTTATGCACCAAGGTAAAGCTGGTTTGGTCACCCACACTAATATATCTGGTGTAGTTATATTTATCTAAGAGATAGGGCTGAATGACTCTCCATACTTACTTTGAACCATTCGTTCCTAGAGTTAAGATGTTAAGTTTTCTTTGATTATTTTTGAACCCACAGTTATTAGATAGATAGGCAAATAACAAACTGAACTGAGAGCTTTTGTGTGCTAATTCAGCTTGTTAAAATACGTGGGGGCTGGTGGCCCCATTGGCACCAGAAATACAAGAGTTTTCTCACCACTCCCAGTGTATGCTTCAAAACAACTTAGAGAACTGTCAGAGACCCTATTGTAACTCTTATCCTTACTGCTTGCTTTTTTGTGTTTGCTTTTCTATCGGTGAAGGCTTCTACCTCTTTCTATAGTTCCCCTAGACCTGTGCAGCTCTAGCTATGATCCTGTGAGAATGTGGGAAAATGTGAGGTGTGGTGGTGCTCAGCTTTCAGAAGGAACACTCATCCTGACTGAGGTAAAAGCAAGGGTCACAGAGTTCCTCTGTTTCCAATTGCTCCTGACTGCTTTTCTTAGTGACAAGCATCTACCCCTACAACAGAGGCAGATTTCTCTGTGGTTTATCTTGAAAAGGAATCTGGCTGGCAGTTGTGCAAATGGAGAGCTGCAAAGCCTTTAGACATACTCCAGGAGCTTACATTTATAAATATGTTTAATTTTTTCCAAGGTCCCACCTGTTCTAGTTTTCAGTCTGTATTTAATGGTGTGCACACTTTCAAGCTTCGTGGTCTCATGTGCTATCGTACTCCACAGTTTGCTTTAGTTGGTATTTTTTTATTTTTATTTATTTTTTTTTTTTTTCAGAAGTCATATTTCTCATCTTGTCTATGAGCCCTAGTTTTGCTGTTTGGTTCCAAAAACAGGGCCCTCCTTAAAAGGGAAAGGGAAAACCTAGTTCCAGTCCATGCCCAGCAAAGCTGACTCAGGTACAGGCATCTGTAATCTACTGCACTAGATCTACACCACAGCAGAGCAAGGCAATGATGACAATAAAGGAGGAGAGTATTGCTCATTCCTACAGTTCTCATAAACACTAACTTAAAACCCAGCATTGCAGTGAATGGCATGAGATGAGCTCTGCCTAGGTGGTGTAGATAGACTGTCCCAACTCATGGGTCCTCCCCTCTGCTGCTTAAAGGAGCCGAATTGATGAAAGCTCCCACAAAATCCAGAAAACTAAACTGGAGTGGTTTGTTGTTTTTCTGTGCCTGAGCACCTAGCTCCATTATAAACCCCAGGATGCCAGAGAGTGGTGGTGAGAGAGGTCAGGATGCTGGAAGGATGAAAAGAGCCCTTTCTGCCCCTTTGGTGCCCAGAGCAGGTTGACCCAAAGGTCTGGGTGGATACTGGCCTCAGGGAAGGAAACACATTTGTGGAGAAACCCCTGATAATGTCCAAGGCTTTGCTATATAAACATATCAAAGATCTTAAAGTAATCCGCTGGCAGAAAGTGAGGGGCTTATTTCTTTCAGAGTGTTTGCTTTAAGATGCCAATCAAGTGCTCTTTCCGTAGCAAGAACTCAGTGGTAGATTTGCCATTGTGCATGTGGTAGGATTGGGCCTAGGAGCTGACAGCCGGTAGATAAGGGCTTAACTAATGTTTTGTAATAGGCAGGAGTGACAGATGTTATCATGGTGGCATGATTCATGCCCAGGGCCAATAATCAGCTGTGAGCTGCTGCTGTAGCATGAAGGCTGCATGACTCCTGTGTGAGGCACAACATTTCAGCCAGGCCCAGTGGAAGGAAGCTGGTGGAAAATTGATCTTGGCTTCCCCAGGACAAGCATCACCTCTGGCCTTTGGGAGTGCTGTCAGCACTCTATGTAAAGAGAAAAATGGATTTTTTAATTTTAGATCTGGTGTTTTCCCTTACTGTTGGAAGTAAAAGGTGAGGGCTGGCATACAGTCCTCCACCTCCAGCTTGGTGTCTTGTGCAGTGAAGGATGCACATGGTGCCTGACTTCTGAATCATGGTAATAAGAGGTAGACATAAAGTCTTCAAGAAGTTCTACAGCAGGATTTGAGCCCCTCACTATAGGAAAGAAATTGAGGCCCTGGAGCATATTCAGAGAAGAGCAAATAAGCTGTGAAGTATCTGGAGCACAAGTCTGACGGGGAGCTGAGGGAACTGGAGAAGAGGAGACTCAGGGGAGACCTAATCTCTCCCTACAACCACCTGAAAGAAGGTTGTGCTAAGGTGAAGTTGACCTCCCAGGTAACAGCAATAGGATGAGAGGGATTGGCCTCAAGTTGCACCAGGGGAGGTTCAGGTTGGATATTGGGAATATTTCTTCTCATAAGGAGTGTTGAGGCAGTGGCACAGGCTGCCCAGGGAGGTGGTGGAGTCACCGCCCGTGGAGGTGCTCAAGAGCTATGTGGATGTGGCACTGAATGACATGATTTAGAGAGATCACAGGTGTGGGTTAATGACTGGACTGTATGATCTATGTGGTCTTCCCAACATTAACAGTTCTATGATTCTATGAAAATTAACTCTGTTGTGTTTTGTTTTTTTCCTTTGTAGACCAAGATCTGTCCTATAGGGTTCAGAATACTTCTAAACAAATTAATTACCATCAAAACACAGTCTTATAAGTTTAAAGTCCTTGCTTTGAACTTTGTCAGGGAAAGAGAATGAAAATAAATTCATCTACAATAATTAAAGGCATAAAGACACAATTTTGTCAAGAAAAAAAAAAACAATAACTTTGAATTTAACTTCTGATGATGAACAAGAGGAGTTCTATGGTGGCTGGGAAGTTATGTATAGTATATATATATTCTATCTAGGTTCACTTAGCTGGGACTAGTGAAGAATAATACAATTAAAATATTCAGACAATAAATTAAGTTACTTAAGGATTTCCACGGTGTAGACACCCTTGCATAGCATGTCTACTCCACAGTATTGACTGGAAAGTAGGGAACCAGCCCCTGGACAAGCACCATCCCCAATGGGTCAAGACGAGATCACACAAAAACTCTCCTTTTCTCTCACAAGTGTCCCAGAACTTGAAGGTGCCAAAGTTCCAGCTGTCCTGCCACACTAGCTGAAGAATAAATGTAACAACTCAGACTGAACTTAAGGACAAAGAATATTTATAGCAGAAAGAACGCACTTGGAAAGGAAATTTATATATATGTTTTTGAGTAGTAGCAGCTATTTGAAGCTGCTTAGTGATCTGAAATACTCAAATGGCTATGATGTCAGCTAGGAATGCCAAAGGCATGCAGTAATGTCCAGTTAATAGATTATGGGATCACGTAATAGATATGTGATCTTGGGGTACATAATAAATCTGCAATGCAAAGTTCACGTGAGCCTAGAAATTTATCTCAGAGATATCAAACTATACACGTTAACATTTCCTAATTAAGCAACAACAACAACAACAAAAAAGAGCCTATGGTTGAAACTTCACTGGGAACAATGTTATCAGATCTCTCCAGGTAAACATGAGAACCATATAAAACAGGCTGCTCAAGGCAAAGCAGCACCACTCCTCCGCCTCCCTTCCCAGCCAGAGGCCTGAAGGCTCCCGGAGCAATGGATCTGAAAGGGATCTGCTTGCTCTTTGTCCTCTTCGCTGTAGCCCTCATCACCTCAACAGAAGGAAAACCACCATGTAAGTACATTTACTTCCCATTGCTTTTGTGGGTATGTACATCAGCCTAATCCTACCGATTGTGATCACAGCAAGAGCATGCGTCCAGATCACATTCCAGAGACAGTGATTGTATTGCTCTGGCACTATTCCAAAATCTGGACTCTACCTTTAATATTTTTTCAGGGAAAACTACAGTGAAACAACAAAAAAATGCAGGTGAACTCATGTTGGTGAATAACCAGAAACCTGCCCCAGATATAGAAGAACAAAATGCCCAGGAGCTCACTAGAACAGGACTGGGACTGGAGCAGTAGTTAGCTCTATATAAGGAGTCTTCTGACATCCATTTCATGTTATCTTCTGCAGAAATGCAGTTTCAGATAATCTGCCTCATCTGTAGAAGAAAAGTCATTTAGATAATTCAAGAAGTGGAAAGCAAGTAGCTCAGTGGCACATGGAAAAGGACATCTCCAGAATATCTTGGTGTAGCTGACTATGTAGTAGATATTAGTATCAAAATACTAAAAGTGCAACTGCAACTATTTGTATGCAACCGTGTTCTTATAGTGACCTGAAGATAACGCCAAGATTTCGTATCTCTATGCTTATATTCATAGGACCCTTAATTCTTTCTTCCCTCAAATGAGATAAGCAAATCAACAAATATGTACTAGCTCAACACATGAAGTTATGATTTTTGGCATTTGGTTTAATCTATTTGAATGTCACTGTGCTGGGCTGACTTGGCTGCACGTGAGACCATGCAATACTGGGTGAAGTACGGATCTGACTGAAGTTGACAAGGGAGTTTCACTTCAACCATTAGGGAGGGGCCCAGCATTTCACCTGACATCTATTTCCCACAAACAGATCTTAAAACAAACATTGTAAGTTCTGATCTTAACAAACAAAAGAAAATGTACTTACAAAATGGACAGAGTCCAGGGAAATCTTACATGTCAAGAGAACCCTTGATAAATGTACCTCCGCTAACAAATATGCAAACACCCAGTAACTTAGGATTTCTGCCCTCAACAGCAAAGTGCCAGTGCAAAATAGCTGCCAGGGAGCGGAAGAACTGTGGCCCCCCAGGAATCTCAGCAGCAGACTGCAGGAAAGCTGGATGCTGCTTCAATGCGTCAGTGCCTGGAGTCCCCTGGTGCTTCACTGCTAAACCAAAGAAAGGTAACACATCCACCAGAAACACTAACTTACCTACTGTTTGCTTGTACAGAAACACATACAATCAGGGAGTGGCTCTGCTCCTACTCTTAGGCCAAAGAAATGGGTGCAAACCTCTCTCAGAAGACCTCTGGTAGATAAATCAAATATTGATTGCCTGTCAGGTTTGGAACTCATCCTCTTTACACACGATACTTCTTTTTCCTTCAGGCTCCTAGTTATCTAATAGCCCAAGCTGAATGCTTAAAAACATTTCACTACCAGTTGAAATCTTGTCTGTCAGTGGAACATAGGATTTTCTGCACTTCCCTAAATGGGCTTTCTATGTGGCTGACAAGGACTTTAGCACTGCTTTAGCACCATGTGTTGAAGAGAGCAGAAAGTCCTCGGCAGGTGAATCTATCCTCTCCTGTTTTTGTTTCCAGTGTTCATTTAATGAAATTTTCAAATGACGTCAGGGCAGATCTTTTTCTCCATTAGATTCTTCCTTCTGAAGACCCATTGGAAAATCTGAACTCCTTCCATCTTTTACTCTCATGCTCACATAGAGGGTCAGAGATACTCACCCAAATCCTTCAATAGCTGATTACACTTCTTGTAGCTGTTGAATGCACAATGCCAACTACATGACTCCTTCTTAGGAGAACTTCAGTGCAATTTTAGCCACTGCATTATGAGCATATGAAATAAGAGGAAGGGAGGGCACAGAGGCAATGTTAACAAATAAGCTAACTTAGTATGAATCAAGATTGTTCAACAGGGCTTACTGCTGGTGGAATTTTATTTTGACTTTAAACACTGCTTGCTTTTCTTTAAAATCTTGAAAAAGTAATGGCTGTATCTCGGTGTCATTTGCGTAGAGTTGCTCCTCTGAGCAGTAATCTTCCAGGATAGGAACACCTAATCATTCAATCTGGGAGATGAAACTATTTTATAAAGGTTTTAACACTGTGAAAGTGGGCTTAATGTAAATTTCTCAGTACTACAATTCCTATCTATTCATTGCATTCCCACAAATGTTCCTTCCTTGCACGTAATTTTACTTTTAATTTGCTGGATGAGCTGTGATTCCTCCTAACTGACTTAGTTCCCCTCCACAACTGAAGCTGGCATGTAGGTGAATGGATTTTCCTCTCCCCACGTCAGCAGTGTTGCTGCGGTGTTAGCCTCTTGCATTTCACCAACTCAGGGTTGGCTTCAGGCACAAGGCTGCTGTCGTACCATCATAGAAGACAAAAAGTCATTGAATGTTCTCAGGTGAAGGGAAGCCACAAAGATCACTGAGTCCAACTCCTGGCTCCACACAGGACTATACAAATTCAAACCCTGTGTCTAAGAGTGTTGTCCAACCACTTCTTGCTCCACTGCTGGATCTGCAAAAGTAGAAGCTAGATTGCTGCTTGCCAGGCACTTTGAGGGTTGAACTTTGGCTCCTCAAGTCCCTAGGGTGCAGCAGCAGTTCCTCATATTTTGGTATGTAGCTTTGCATACCAAATGTATTGGTATGCTTTGCATAGTAAGGGTTGGAGTGATTTTTCTGCCTGAAATCAGTGTGGAAAAGATCACCACAGCTGTTGTGCTTGTTCATGGACCTCATCTCCCTTTTATTTGTAAATTTTACCACTAGGTGCATGGAGCATAAGGTAACACAGCCTCCATCTTTCCTTCCTTCTTGCTTTACACAGTTAAGAAAGTGTGCCCTGTTGACCCTCGTATCCGAGTGAACTGTGGCTACCCTGGCATCACAGCTAAGGAGTGTATAAGCAGGAGATGCTGCTTCCGACCACGTCCTGCTGGTGTACCCTGGTGCTTCTACCACCGCACAGTCGAAGAAGGTAAAATCCAAATGAGACATCTCCCTCTTCATCCCCACGGGCACCCCACAGTTCCAGAGAAGGACAGGATCTTCTCTGATTCTCAGTGTGGGTTCAGAGCCTCCTCACCCAAACACATAAGTGGGTGCTAAACCCTCAAAGATCAGCCTCTTGTACAACGGGATGGTGCTGATGTGTACCAGGGCCAGGGACCCGAGGGCAATGGGGCTCAAGTGTGAGTGTAAGCTCTTGGCTAGCATGATGGTAGAGGTGTGGTTGCCAAATCCACATCTGCTTTATCACAGGAGGTAAAGGCTTCTCTTTAGAAACATGGAATGAACTTAACAGAAATTTCTTTAACTGACCTTGCAGCACAACTAGTGCAGGTGACAAACAGATCTGGTTGTTTCCAAGCCACCCCTATTTTACCCCTGGAACTACCATTTGGCTTTAATGATCTAAATCAGAGCTAGGAAACACGTGTAAAGATGGGTGAGGCACTCGTTGCTAAAGTCTGCTTGCTGGATGCACACACTCTTTTTAATGTACTGCATCTAGGCAAATGCGTTCTTGCATCCTGTAAAATTTGAGGAACAAACATCTCCTTTAATCTGCTTCTCCTCTTTTCCTCCCCAGGTTGTTAAAGTAGAAGCTTCCTGAAGAACCTTCTCAACTGGGAAATAACAGCCAGACGTCCCAGCTCAAACTTCCTATTTGTAACCACAATGACTCCTAGGTGATTTTTTCTTCTTTCTGAAGAAAATATAACCACAACTTTTATTCTCTCAGTAGGGTAGTACGTACAGTTTTTCAACTTAATAAAGGAACCAAGACACAATCCATGAGTCCTCTGCTATCTTTATTTTAAAGCTTCATATTTTTGTTTCCCAGCAAGTCAGTCCTCTGTTTACATTTCACATCTGTGAGCAGCTGTATGTGCTATTTGATAGGTGGCTTCACATGGACTCCTCTTTTCTCAGCACTGAAAATACTCAGCACTTCCCTTCACATAGCTACAACAGCAGGGCTGGTTTCCTTTTTCCCTTCAGGACGTAAGTAAAGTTGCATTTGCTTGGATGCTCCACAGAAAAGAGTTGTTCTCACAGAATTGTAGAATCATTAAGGTTGGAAAAGACCACTCAGATGATCTCATCCAACCACCATAACCCATCCCCACTGTACCCACTGACCATGTCCCTTTGTGCTGCAAGAAGAAAAAACAGTGAAGACACCTCCTTGGAGATTGAGGATGATGAATTTACCCAAGTGTATAAAAAATAATTGTTTATAAAACTCCATTATCTCACACAGTGGGCTTGATAATAGAATTCAAATATGGCTGCAATATGAGCAAATACAAGCAAGCTGAGAAGTCTTCTGAAGGCTTTTGAAGTTCTTTGCTAAGGAAGATTAGGTGCTGTAGCTCAGATGAATTTGGGAGGCCTAAGTACAGGGTTTTATATACTGTTACAACACTGGTCCCGCTGGTGTCCTCTATTACAACTTCCAGGAGGCACATTTGTTAGAGTTATGAGGTAGGGATGGGATGTGATTATTAAGTCCTAAGGGACTTACTCTGTGGGGAGTTTACAATAAGTGAGTGGTTGAGGCTTGTAGATGGTTTTCAACATCACCCAAACATACCTGGAAAAAAAGATTAGGCAAAGAATGCCTAAACTGATAAGAAAACAAGCTGAACAAGGAAGCAAAGTTATGAGTATTTTTCTAGGGAAACAAAAGTAGGTCAACTATACAATTGCCATCAGCAGACATCCTACCATAATAGGAATCAACTCTGTGACACAAAGCCTTAGTGCTGATGAGGCTGTTCTGCCATCAGTGAATGATGCTGGAAATCACCAGCCGGGTGGTCCCCAACGGGCTGTAACTGGGACAGCAGATTGCAACCAATGTTTTGGCTTCTCAGAGACTGAAAAGAAAATGTTTGGCACTGTAGGTCAATACCATGTGCAGTTCTTCAGTGGGGAGCAATCTGGCAAGAAGATGTGACTGAAAACACATCTGTAGATACACTTTTTATCATGCCTACTTACTGCTGATCCCATTCCCAAATGTCTTTAGAAAGGCTATGCTTCCTGTTCAAGCTCTAGCAAAGCTTCCGTTCAGAGAAAAGATTTCAGGTAAGGTGCTGAACCAAACTGAAGAAGAGCACAGAAGCTGAAATGTTCCTGTTGAAAGCAGCTAAACCACGGAGTACTGTCACAAATGTCTGTGAGCTACTGACCTGAAGTTTCAGCTCTGGGGTTCTGTTAATAGGAGACTCTTATCCCATATGTTCAAGTACGTTTCAAGACTCTTGGTCACAAAGAAGAGCCTGAAAGCTTGAAATGATGCTCTCAAACAGCAGAAGCTAAAACTTAAGAGCTACTTCTGATTCCCTGATACAGCATGTGTGGACACTGCCCCAATTTATGCTAGCAGGTACACCATGTAAGGAGGAGACTGACAACATATGCTCAGTGGTAGAAGACGATTTGGAAAATAGACTTTGCTTTAAAATACTTCTGTTGCAATGCATGATGTTTGGTTTACTCACAGCAGCACTCACACATGGGAAGTGGACTGGTTTGAAGCAGGTATCATCAGTTTAATGATCTGGGTCTGTCGCATTTTGAAGCTTCACCAATGCTGAATCTGAGAAGAGAAACCTGATCCACATGCTACAAAATGGGATTTCCCTACTTTCTGCCCTTTCTCAGGCTTGGCACTAGACTCAAGGGGGCACTGTCATGGCAGTATGCAGCTTTCAACAAACAGAAGCCAAAAAATCCTGAACTTCATTTAACTTTTGATGCTTCTATAATAATTTCAGGGCAACCTCCTCATAGTATCTCAAGAGAAAGCCAAAGAGCACTGGTAAGACTTCTGGTAAAGCTACAAAATGTGTTTAACATCTAACTGTAAGGATGTGGGGAGTGAGCAAAGAGGGCCCAGGAGCTGGAATCACAATTTGATGTTTCATCTTCATGTTTTGTTAATATTTTCCATCTGCAGAAGAGATCAAGGACAGGCACAAAACTGCAACGCCAAGCATCTAGCAATGCATTTGTGAAGAACTGCATAAAATTTCTCAGATATTCTTGAAAAAATCTGCAAGGCATCAAGAAAAGGGAGAGGGGGTGGAAAAAATGGGGCTATGACATAAAAGAGAAAGATGCAATTAGTACTAATGTGATTAACGCTGCCCTTGACCTCATTTTCTTCCATAAATTGAGCTTGCAATGTACATTTCCCAACCAAGACCTTTATTATGGTTCTCCTCAGATCAGATCTCGGTGCTGATTACTGACAGCGTAACTGCTCACTGTGAACCTGGGCACTTGCATCCTCCTCTGCTAAAAAAGAGGCCATTCTTACTATAGCAGGTTTCCTGCCATACACTGTTTCTCAATTTGCACTATGAAGCAGATTTAAAATGATAGCTTCAAGGAAGTACAGCATAAACTATTGTTTTCAAATGTTCTTCGTTTTATGAATCCATTTGGAGCATAGAGTGAAGGGTAATCGTGTGTGAGGTACATTAATTTTTGCACAGTTGCTAATGAGAAGCTTATGGTTGGCTTATTTCATAGCATTAATTATAACATAAGACACTAAAAGTAATTTAAGTTGCCCCTCAGGCTACAAAGAAGTCCTGTTCTTCTTTTCTGGTCTATGGAGATTTGGCATGGGGAGGCATCTAATTTTTGGGGTTGTAAATCTTTCAGTCCAGCATTTTTTTCAAACCATAAAACATGACCTCTATTGTCATTAGAAAACTGTCTTGCCTTTAGTATGAAAAATGCAATCCTATTGCATCCTATGAGCAATTTATCCTTTAAGCATCACAGCTCACATTGTCTAGGTCTGGACACTTGACTTGTGAAATTTATGGCTGCTGTCCTTGAACTGTGGTGACAAATAAGCTAATTCTGTGGCTGGGGCAGGCAAGATGGGTGGCACAAGGGTAACTTGGCATGAAAAGCCACCCAGCCACACAAAGTGTATGGCAAAAAAAGGCACACCTACACCACAGCTTTTCTTCTGACACTGCTGTTCTTGTGGCTTGAAACAGGTCCAGTTTTCTGCCCAAGATTTTATCTCTCAGTACAGTAGGAAGCAGCACTCCCAGTGCCTCATGATCTCTACAATGGGACACTGTTGAGAGTGGTAGAGATGGTAAGCATGTCATTTCTTGGACAAGGCAGATCTTCAGAAGAAACTGGAGTAGAAAAACACTGGTTTTCTAAATGAGCTGAGGAGAACTGTCATGATGTCACTTGACAGAAATGCACAGGAGGCCACAGAAGAACACTGCATGTGTATTGTGGCAGAACAAGGAAGAGCTGTGCTTTGTAAAATGGGGGATAGGTGTGACTGGCGGAATAAAACATGGTTTCCCTTCTCTGGTAACAAGGGAGGAGGAAATCTCTACATTTCAGAGTACTGACCAGAAGGCAGAAAGGGAATCACAGAATTATTAAGTTTGGAAAAAACCTTTGAGACCATCTAGTCCAACTGTGAGCCTCCAAGTCCACTAACCACATCCCTCATGCCACATCTATGCATGATCATTCACTACCTCCTTAATGCAAGAGCATGGGGAACCTGTGCTGGAAATTGCAGGTAGCATGACGAATATGAACAGGTGATTCAAATAGAAATTCGACAAGTCAGTGGAAGTAAAATTCATCAAAGGCAAAAACATACAGAGAAACTCCCAAAGACTCAGACAGCCCTTGACTTGTTAGGTAAGCACACCTTGATGCTTTGCCCTGTTCTTACACTCTTCTCTGTGTGGTGCTGTTGCCACTGTCAGATCCTTGGCAACACAAATCTTTGCCCTGAGCCAACATGACTGCATTTCTGTTTTGAAGAATTGTTACTGTTTGTATCCATAACCTAACAGCACTGGGAGTTACGTGAGGCTACCACGACCTACATCCAAACCAGGCAGTTCGCTTTCCTTGCTGGCTGCCAGTGAGAATGTGTCTATCAACACAGTTGCTACATATGTTCCTTTGAGAGAGAACAGGGACAAAGCCATCTGTCTGAAAATAATAACACTTTATTTGATTTTTATTTTTTTTATTTTTTTGTTACATTATCATAAATGTTCTCTATTCTCAGAAAACAACGCCCTAGTTTGGAAAATAATGGACATACAAATCTCTTACGGGTATTAAGTATACAGAAATATACAAAGATTTTTCTATGGTGTTCATGTATTATCAGAATGCCCCACATCCCACATTTTTGCTCAGGTTCACCGTACCAGTAAGCATAAACTACAAAGGTAACAAGCAACCTGAAAAAGACATGGTTGATATAATTACATATATGTATACGTGTATATCTACAACAGTGCAAATATATCACAGCGTGCAGGCAGCAGTAGTCTCTAGAGAAGCATAATAAAACTGATTCGTAGTAATGCAAATGCATTACAGAAACGAGAGACAACAATGACATTCGATATACAGAATATGCACACTTCAGCACGCTGATTTAAAATGATGCTTGCATTGACTCTTGCTTTAAAAACAAAAGAACAAATGTTAAATAATTCAATTACAGATTCAAGGGCAGTATCTCACAATAAGGTCAACTGACTCAGATAAAGTATTTAACAAATCTGTACTGATACAGGTAAGGATTTGGTTACACTTCAGGACTTACTTTCTTGTTAGATATATTGTGATCTTTTTCCTTAAATTTCATTTACTTTCATCATAACTGTGGAGCATTTGCTCCATATTCTTTTCCAGAACAGCTCAACAACTTTAAGAAGCAGGAAATCTGCTTCTTAAAGTGAATGAAAGGAGTCTGTGCAATGATAACACTAAATGGATTACTAAAACAATTTAATCTAAGGTCCAAAGAAAGACATCACGGATGTCAATGTCAACCTTAAAGGTTCCCATATCACCTTTTAATCTGCTTAAAAAGACACATTTTAGATTTTTCTTTTCTTCTTGAAAGAGTAGAGAGAACCACACCCTTAGATCCAGACTGTTTTGGTATTTCATAGCTCAAAAAAGTCTAAAATGTCAGTGCTCTATATCAAACTACCTCACACTATTCCCAAGAAACTCATTGTAACTACCCATGTGGACAGAAAATATGACCTAGCAAGGAGGACATAAGCGATTGGTTCACATAGCCCAAGCTGTACAGAATGCATAAACAATGTCTAGAATGCGGGCTGGAAGGCTGAGTTATGGGAATACGTTTTGCAAAAGGATCCGTATTTTGCCTGGTCATCCTTTGTTTTTCATTTCTTTTAATGAGTCTCAGTAGAAATCTAAATCTCTGTGAGGAAGCTTCTACAACTGACAAATATACACAGTTATGGTTTATTGTAAGATTTCAAAAGAATAAAAACTTAAAGGAAGCTTACAAACAGGAGAGAAAAACTTCGATGCGTGGGTAGTAGGCAATGGGGAATGGTTTTAAACTAAACAGGGGAGGTTCAAATTAGATATCAGGGAAAAATTTTTCACTGAGAGGGTGGTGATGCGCTGGCACAGCTGCCCAGAGGAGCTGTGGTGCCCCATCCCTGGAGGCGCTTCAGGCCAGGTTGGATGGGGCCCTGGGCAGCCTGAGCTGCTGGGGGCAGCCCTGCCCACAGCAGGGGGTGGGGCTGAGTGGGCTCTGGGGCTCCTTCCAACCCAAACCATTCTGTGATTCTAAGAACAGGACAGTAGGAAATGATCCCTGAAAATGCTACTGCCTCTGCCCAATAGCAGAGCCTATGATTAATGTCAGTGACACCCAGCACTTACGCACTCACTAGTGCAGCGTGGTAGGATCAGAGGTACCTGTGTCACGAGCTCAGCAAAGATCAGTCTGTCATAGACTGTTACAAAGGACATGACACAGTGTCATTTTCTGCCTACTCCTTGTTCCCTACGGCTTTTCAAAACACCTTGTGATCTTATGAATGGATTTCCATACAGAACTAAAAGAAAGTAATTCCTGAGCAATTGTACCCTCTTCTCCACCAAGCCACTGGGTGTGATGAACCTACAGCTCAGACAGTAAAGGTGATGTGGGAGAAGAGGCAGAGGCTGCAGAAAGAAGTACTAATGTGATTTGCACCCTTCTCAGACATACTTTTTTGAGGATCTCTGGAAACATCAATGCTAAGCCCCTCCCTCTGCCCTTTTTGTATTGGTTCTGAATTATAATTGTCACAGGGCAGGAGACAAAACAATAAAATTATATTTCAATAAAAGCTAATGCTGAAAAAAATTAAGTACCCTTCCTTCTTAGTGTGGAAGGAACAAATAAACATTGCCATTTTTAGTATGCAGAACACTCCTGGATTGGCATTTCTGGTGCAGAAAGAAAAGAATAGAAACATCGCTGTTCCCTTATCAAAATTACGCAGTTAATAAAAGCTATTACGCAAACCCAAACTAAAAGTAAACATACAGGAAAACATACACTCCTCTCTATGCTCTATTTTCACTCTCATCTACCCCTCAAAGCAAATATTTTCTGGTTCAAAAAGATTAATTCAAGATCACCATAATCACCCAGCAACTAACCTAAAGCAAACAGACTCTTTGCTATAGTCTTTGAGTCTGTTCACACAGGCTCAGTTTTTCCCTGTGCAATACAACCCTCAACCAGCAAAGTACTTAAGCCTGAACTTTATTTTAAAGACATCAGTCATTCCTTTGATTCGTGAAACAATACAGATGTGAGGAATTATTAACATATGCAATTAGTTTTTTTGGAAGAAGCTTTGGAGCATCCCATTAGAGTAGAATGCATCCATCTAATGCTGAGTACATCACACAGATAGAATGTCCTTCTGTGAGAATCACTGTAGCGGTGGTACAGGTCAGGGTGCACTATCACACATTGTTTTAAAAATAAATGCATAACATAACATTAATTTCTTTTGTCAACACAGAAGAGTAGACTGAAATGGCTGTTATCTGATACATCCAGTGTTCAGACTCAAGTGCTCATTATCTCTCACTCACACACTTACATAACCATCTCTCTTTTTAACGTGCTTAATATATTCATCTGCTTCAATAAGAAAAGAGATGTTTGGGGTTCCTAATGTCAAGAATTGCACAGGAATTTAGCACCAGATATTTTTTCCATGACTCCCTTTGATCCATAAAGATGAAATTTTCTCAGTTTCTTATGTGAGTAGAAACCATTTTCCAAGTCTTTTATTTGATCACAAATAAAATAAAAAAACAATTACTCCTAAAAGCTTTCAGATTGTATGCACGTTTAAGGAAAAAAAAAATACAGCAAAGAGATTTGAAGCATAAAGTCTTAACTGATTCCAGTAATAACCAAAATAACATAATAAATAAAAATGAAACAAGGAAGCCAACAGAAGACTTCTAGTAATCACAACAGAAGTCATAGATTTAGACTACAAGAGACCTTTTAAAAACCTCTGTGCCTCATGCAGCTTTTAAATGGATTACAATGGGCCTGAATGGTAATAACAGCACTGATTTCAACAAGTTTATGGCTATTTGTACATGGTTATAAAAAGAGACTTTCTGAAGTGTTTGGATTCTTGCTGGCCTCATCATCTTCCAGCACAAAGCCTCCAGAGGTCGGCAAAGCATTTGTTCAGTTCACTAACACAGGAATGCATTTTACACTAGTCTGATAGAGCTTATTTCTGCAAAACAGGAGAAAGGACAAACTGAATCTGTGTTAAAAGACTTTGCTGCTTAAAAGCATACAATTGGGATGGATTTCAAGTACTTCCATCCCACAGTAACATCAAGGGATGTCATTAGTTAATTTTAGCACCAAGGCAGGGAAGAACGATTATCTCATCTGTGGGTAGTGCTGGCTTCAAGAGACTTCATTTATTTCTTTATTAGGATACTACAGCCTGAAAGTGTTCCTCAGAATAGTAACTTTCAGCTAAATTCTGCCAGCAGATGGCTGGGAGAAAGCACATCTAATAAAAGCAGTGACAAAAATATTCTGGAGCATGTATTTTCTTAGGAATACCCACAGAGAACCTGATTTTTGGCTGCCATAATACAATACATTGTTACAGTATAGGAGGCTGTACTGAAGACTAAAGAACTAAAATAAGAAAGTCTACATACAGAGCAACAAGCGCACATGGACAAGACAGAGTCTAAGGTGCTCATAGTACTAAAATGGGTTAGACAGGAGAAGACAGCATTGCCCTCATCTAAGTGCAGAAATGTCAGTTTTATCAGCAAGGCTATTTCATTTGGTAAACTGCTGATGATCCTCAGTGTGCTGTTTGGTAAATGGTGTTGGTAAACACAAAACATAAAGCCTGAACTGATTTAACAACATGGATGTCATTCATTCACACTCAGCTAGCCCACAGCTGGACCATCAGAGTGCAACAAAACAGTGATCTGGCAAGCCTTGTTTTTGATCTGTTTGTAAACAGTAACCACCTGAAATATTTACAAACATTCTGAAAAACTTAACATAATCAAAGCAGGCTGTACCAAGGAATTTCAGCTTGTGACTCATTTAAAAACTGTTCCAGTTCTGAATATTACATAAAACATCCAAAAAGTTCTTGATTTCTTATAGCTAACAGCCAGGTAGACACATACCTTCTTGTTAATATGCCTGGAAATGCTATGGAGCTGTACAAAAGCTCTATTGGCTTCAGGGATATTTTATTGAAGAAAAAAAAAAGCAACAAAACCATGCAGAGAGATTGTACAAGGATTCTTTTTTTTTTTTTCCCCCCTTCTATAGTAAAGTTTAACCTTACTTTCACATTCCTACCTTACTTCCAGGGAAAGTTCAGCTACCATTCCTAAAATGTGTGAAAAGACATTAGTCTTCTGGAACACTAGCTTAATTCAAGTATGCTAATTTTAATAAGTATACACAAGTGTGCTTCTGGACCAGTAAATTAAAGACAGTCTAGGCATGGGTAAGGAAAACTAGAAAACAACTGTCTTCACTGAAAAATGAAAGGCAGAGTTGTAGCCCAGCACAACCAAAGCTTTTTCAGGGAGTTTCTGGAAGTTAATATAGGGCAGGGATTGTTCCTAGCAGTCTCAGTTGTTTGAGGATTAACAAGATAGCAGGTTGTGCAAACTGGCCTGAAGGTTAGAGATCAGATCCTGGCATTAAATAGTTAACTGGTAAAGATGTAGCCGTAGAATCCTCAAAAATAGTCTGAACTGTAACTGATGACGTGCAGATGCACAAGCTTTCTCTTAACTACTCTACTGTTATGAACTGCTGAGCTCCTGAGTGGTTTGCTTTACTGAGCTGCTTTCAGTCTAAAACTTCAGCAGACTGTTACGAATAATGCATTTATAGAATGTGTAGGTCTGGTTTATATACCTATGACACTTAGGTAAAAGTACAATAACTGCAAAAGGTACTGGAATACGCAAAGAATTTCACCAGGGTGTCCAACATGGGCATGGGTCCCATGCTACCATTTTGGGTTGCCAATTCACATCCATGAAAATCAGTAACAGAAGTCATAACAACTTAGAGCCAGAATTCCCCAACAAGTTTACAAAGGTGAGATACACAAAACAAATGCGTGCCTCTTGCAATAGATCAATTTGCTGTTAATTTTCACTTCACTTATACAGACTTTCCAACGAGAACAAAACTGCTTGGCCTGCAGCGTTACAAGGCCCTTTGGATAATCTGAGGAGACTCCTACAAGTCATTTTTAACAGGTATTTCAAACACTGATGTACAAGGCAGTAACAAGTGGTTTAACACAACACTCCAAACTCTGAACTATAGATAGATCTTGGACTCCATCAGAGAATTTCTTAGGCTTCAGGGATAGATTCTATTTTCATAATTTAAGAAAAAACGAGCCTTGGAGTGCTTTGATCTTTTCATTCACTGGAGGTAGATCAAACAGATAATGAACAAAATCAGTATTTTTAAGATAACAAATCTTTAGGATTTAAAAGACACCGCAAAAGAACATATTTTCAATCATTCAACGGTAGCTTGAACATGTCTGTGCTATCTATTGTTGCTTCCAAATATGGATCACAGACTTAGCACAGACTTAGAATCTGCCTTTTACTCCTATCATGATGATTTTCAGAAATGAGACCAGCTCAACAAGTAAAGCACCAGAATTCTAAATTTAAACAGAAACAAAATTAATGACTCAAATCATTTTAGATTTTTTTTCTTCTGTTTTTAAAAAGTACCCATAGTAAAAAGATGTCTTTTCCTTACTAATTATTACAGTTACAGACTTTTGGCCAGTAGGGGTAATGACATGGAAAATAATTGCAAAATAAAACATAGAAAACTACAAAGATGAAACTCTTGAATTTAAAAAGATGAGATAATCCTATTTTCTTTGCATTTCTCATTTAGCATCTCTTTATCCTGTCACCTACAGGTGACATTACACTGTTCTGGCTACCAGGACTTGTATTACCTTATCGCATAATTGATTTTCATAAAAAAAAAAAATCCTGCAACCAGTTTTCTTTATTACAGTTACACTGTCTCGGTATTGATATTTTATGTTGTAAAATTCCCTTCTATTTCTTCTTCCTAGTTAAAGCTAGAAAGTGTAATGAAAACATGACCCAACCCAACTGGACTGATTTAACACTATATGTCCTCTATCCCAGTGTGGTTCTCTATGGGCTAGGTCATAACAGCATCTAGCTGGGCACTGGAGATGGGCCTCCCACAGTGAGACAATGTCAACTGCCCTCTACTGTATGTCTAAAGATCTTCCTACTGCATCATTTTGGTTGTTTTTCCTCTACCTCTCTGCTCGGATTTTGTATCTGAGAACAAAATAGGCAATTAGACGCAGAGAGAAGAAGAAAATTCCAAGAACAATGAAGTCCAGGTAAAGTTTAGCATTTTCTACATCCAGTTCTCTCAGAATGGCCTCTGATTTTTGAAAATGGCAAGTATCATCTTTGTCACAATGCAGATCTTCTCGATCCAGTCCATAGATGGAGAGAATAACTCCTTCAAACCCATATCTGGAAAGAAGAACAATGGATCATAAAATAAAATGTTGATGATCTGTTTAGAAGTACTCCCACTGAAATATACTCTCTATAAGAGCTTGGATGGAAACTCTGAGGCATTCATTACTGTTCTGATGTATGTCTCAAGGTAAATACTGTCCCTATTACAATCAAGTAAACGAGATGCCACTGGTATTTTACATGAAATTAAAAAAGGACAGAAGTTTTGCCTTTAACAGCTTCCAGTTAGTATACAGCGCAACTTCTCAAAAGGAAAATGTTAAAATACAAAGCAGGTAAACTCCAGCTCATAATCAGATATATTAATTTTACACCCTTTTAAAAGGGGTATAATTCCATTTTTAAAACTAAGCAGCAGGAATACAACTATGGTTTGAAGTCAGAAACATATTAGAACTATAATGCATCTAGAATGTCTCTTCTCTTTCCTTCCTTGTGCTTTAGTTTCACTAATACTGCATATATTTCACTAACATTTTTCCCCTGAAACCAGGTACACTTAAGATTTTACTCCATAAGCAGATACATTAATATTGTTCCCAGGCATATGATAGCTACCTCCCCCCCCAAGAGACCCTATGCAGGCTGGACAATGGTTTAAGGCCTCATCTTGAATTCTAGCTTACTAATTCTTGGGGTGCAGTTTCTTTATTATTGATGGGTCTTTGTGTAAGACCTCACTAGACAAATGAAAGTACATTTAATTTGAGTTTTCTTAGTAATAGTGCAGTTTGGACAGGGTGGGGAGAAGGGAGTAAGCAAAGCTGGTTCCACCTAGAAATCTATTTCCTCCTACTGAAGGGGTCCAACATGTACACAAGCCACATAAAAAATGATAGTCAAAAGACTTTTTATTAAGATGCACTTCAGCTCCTTCTGCAACATTCACTTCCTAATCATTTCATTTGATTTCAAAGAAAACCTTATAATCATCATGGGAATTCACCATTTAATTTCAACCATAAATATTTAGGTGTCTAGTCCAAACTAGTCAGCTGTGACAGCTACTGGAATTTTCCTGATGGCAATCATCACATCATAAGATAATCATCTCAAACAGAGCATGACTGACATAGGATGCAATATGCCTATGCCTATCAACTCTTAAGCCAAGAGTTCAGACTAGTGATGACAAAAAATTTTATGCCTCTTTGCTATTGCAAAATTTAAAGAAAACAATTCATTGTCCAACAAGGCTATTTAAGATACAGCAGTGATTTATACGTCATTTTCTTCTGAAATGTGCTGACATTTGTGTATACCTCCTCTATTATTAGAAGAAATGCACAGAGATTTGGATACTGTGCAATGTAGAAGACTTTCACAAGTACTTAGACTTGTGGCCAACAATCTGTACCAAATATTCCTGTTTATTTCACAGTGTACACAAAATAAAATGAAGTGAGGTAATGTGGCATTCATTTACATTATATGTATGTTTGCACTTCAAAATAATATTGCCTGAACATAGACTCCTTGGTGTCCAAAATAACCAAACAAAGGCAAAGGCAAACAAACAGCTTTTCTAAAATGGGAGGTTAAAGGACTCCCCAGTGGTACCTGACATAGGAAATGTAGGACATCCATTGGAGGTATGTTGGTATGGTATCAAAGCTGACAAAAAACCCAGAGAACAGAAGCACTGGAATGGCAGTAACTGGACCCACAAAAGTAGCCACCTGGGAAAAGAAGGAACAGGCACTCTTGTCAGACAGAGAAAAAACTGTAAATTAACTTGTTCTTTCACCTTATGTCCAGACTTCAAGCTAGGAAGCCAGATTGTAAAACAGCAATTTTCTTATGAAAATCCTGTTTTTTGTGCCAAACTCAGACAGTGAAAAATCTACTTTCTCAGCCAGTATAGTGTTCTGCCATTCAAGCCATGCTACTTCACCATTACAAGTTTCAAATACCAATTACGGAATTTCTGGGATAAAGTTCCATAGGGGGCAAGTCAGACATTCAGTAGAGAAAAATGACTCTTCTTATCTTCCTAAAACTTCTTCCTACTTGACTATATTGCTGTTTCAGGATCCATCCTTTGAAGGACTTGACCCACCAAGAAATCTACAGAGCAAGATGGACACTAGGATTCCTTTGCTACTCTAAGTGACCCCTCTTTCTCACTGTTGGTTTGAAAGACCAGCAGACACACAGCTCTCCCTCCTCATTAATCCACATGCACGGTAGTTTCAACTGGTTCTAAAATTTGATGAAGGTGGTAAGAATCATCTCCAATTGAATGGCTTTGGTGGAGAAGACAGACATTGGCCCACTTCCAGCCTCCAGGTGTTTTGTGGCCAGCTTCCAGCCTGGCAGTCACATCAACAGCTGCTTCCTACCCTCCTTCTGCAGAGGTTTAATGCCTGGTCAGTCTTCTGTCTTTTCCTCTGCATGGAAGTACTCCACTCTGTACAAGCTTACAAATGCATCAGTCCTGCAGTTTCTAGGGCCTGCACAGCCAGAGATAAATACCAAAAGACAATAGGCTCAAGCAGGCACAGTGCCATTCAGATCTGGTAGCAAGAAGCATCAAGTAGCTGTATCAGGGAAAAAGAACTTTTTGACTGTCATCTCTTATCAAATGTCTTGGGGACACAACAACAACCACAGTAAACAATCAGTGATAGGAGATAGCAGGACTCCTGTGAGACCACCAAATGCTTTCAGTACCTGGAGAGATGTAGAGGCTGCACCTATGAGAAGACCCAGTGACTGTGCCACCAGGGATGTCATGGTCCCCAAGGCTGCAAAGAGGACAAATCGGAGTGCATCAGATGGCTGTGAAGTCATCCAGTACACGATGCTGCAATAGGCTACAGGAAACATGATCTGCAAGGAGATACACTTACAGTTAGTCTGTTGAAGTCTAGCATTCACTTTTACTCTGAACAAGATAAAACCACAGGGAGTCCTAGTTAATCCACAGCTCTCAGTCTTTGCACGTTACATGACAGGCATGGCATTCGCTTGAGAAGAATGAATGTATCTGCTACAAACTGTAATATCTATCATACTACTTGTCTGTTAGACAACAAATCCCACTCACTTACATCCCTTCCCAATTTCCCTTTGCAGAAAACCAAAAATTGTGACTTTTTAATTAAAACAATACTAGGTCAGGTGTGGACACACTGTTCTAAAGGTGTTCTTTGTTTGAACCTGAGGTTAAGGCACACACATAGGAAAAGTTTCCCCATCACTCAAATACATAAAATACTGTTACTGATCTTCTCGGCAAGCAGACCTGCCATTAACTTAAGCAGATCTTGTTTTATTGAAGAGTGGCACATATACCTGAAAAGGAACATCAGCCATTGTTTTGGCAAGATAGTAGGCTTTCAGGCTGTACCAGTAGTTCAGGTGCTCTCTAAGAAACACTCCCATTTCAAGAGGAACTACAGAAAATAAAAATAATGTTAGCTAGGTTATCAGTGTGTAATATTCTTCCACATAATAACAATAATATAATAATAATATCAATAACAACAATAATAACAACATAATTCTTGACTCCTGTAGTCCAAAAGTGGGACTGAACTCAAAAACATTTGACAGAACAGCAATAGTTCCAATGATTTATAATGAAATGTGAGAAGACACCCTTGAGAATTGCTAACTGTTTAGAATGTGCACTGGGTTACTCAGATAATCTGAACTTTCTTCTAAGAGGCTTTCTGAAATAAAAAGTTCTAAAGCTTAAAGGACATGGTTATTTCTTTTGCTACAAAGGGGAATCTGAAGTAAAAGTACTCCCAGAAGAAGTATGGACCAGTTTGTTTCTGGTATCACATGATTATACTGATTTCAGGCAGCAGTCATGACTTAGAAGTCCTAGAGAAGCTACGATAATTTCTCCAAGGTGAACCAAAAAAGCTTAACAAAGTAGAGATATGCTGGCACCGTAGGAAAAGGAGTAATTCCAGTCCAGGATTCTAACAGTAGACTGTGAGAGCTAAGAATTACTTGCAGAACTATGGAGAGAAGTCTACCCCTGTTTGCTTCTACACAGAAGTTAGGGAGTACAAGATTTACCCCCAGGCCTGTCTTAGAAGTTCAGTCAAATATTATGATACATGAAATAGATACAACGCCCTTCCAACTTGTTGCAATCTCCTTGTTCTTTAATTTAAGAGTATGACTAGTACTCACATGTAAGGACAGTTGGCATGAGTGCAGCAAACATAAGAAACAACATGGAAAAAAAGAGGAAGCCAGAATTGCTGAGAACCTTCTTGGCTTCATTGCCAATGCCTAAGTAGAGCAAGCCAATTAGCAGACCAATTCCAATGTGTGAGGTGATACGCAAATGCGTTAGGACCTATAAGCAATGAAACAGAAGTAATTCTGATCAGAACATCTGAGTTCAAAAACAATGGAAATACGACTGAAATCTGATCTACAACATGCAGAAAAATAATAATTATAGCCAGAAGAACAAATAGAGGAAGCTCACTTTCTACTAGGAAACTGGGTCTCAGCTAAGGAAAACTAATATTAAGGGACTTTCCAGAGTGACTCAGACCCAGGGCTATTGGTCCAGAAAATTTATTCCAACAAACAAAGTCAGAAATTGCAAACGTTGCAAGCTGAAATCCTACTCAGACAATGTCAGAGAGCAATTGTTCCTCATTCATCAGAAGTCTGTCTCTTTAACTATAACAAACATCCCTGAGTGGATAAGAGAAGTAAAGGAAGAAGGGTTTTTTTTTATTTTGCATAGATCAAATTGACTTAATCAGGCATATATGCCTTTTGTGCCTCCTCTGCAAGACAGTATTCCTACAAGAGATACAGACGAATAAAGGAAATAAAATGTTGAAAAACTGCAATAATTCTTAAAAACAACACTGTTCCTCTATGTTACATACAGCGTAAATACTCCCATCTCTAAAATTCACAAACAACTCACCTACTTAGAGATAAGAAAGACTTTCCCGAGTTAAAAAATGTCCCTTTATATTTTGCTAATGCAAACGACTCATGGAAAACATTTAATAAACTTACATGAAAACTGCAGGCATGGGAACTTCAAAGGAATTTATTTATTAGAAAAAATTGAATAGTTCCCCCCCCCCCGCCCCGTGAATGAAGGGTTTCATTATGATACTTACTCCATTTTAAGGGTATGGAAACAAATATTTCCTTTTCAGATATGCAAATTTCAATTTAGTGATTTTATGTTTCAGGAGGAAAAACAAAGATTTTAAGCGTTAACATTACATTACACTGAACCCATACCTCTGCCACCTTGAATATACTGAAGAGTAATTTTGTGGCATACTAGTACAACAGCACTATCACTTTTTACTAGGATAAAAATTTATATAAGTAACTTGCCAGCACAGAGAAGACAAACTTTAGGATTGTAGCCTGAATACATTTGAATTCTCCTAGAAGAAAACTTCTGTTTACAATTAAGGTGATTGAACTAATAGCAGGATTGAAAGATACGTCTCTCTACTTCATGCATGGGTTGTGGAAAAGACCTGTAAAGCACAGCTATAGTGCCTCATAACTAACCGAATAAACCTTTAGGCTCCAAAGGTACTATCAAAGCTGACTTACTGAATCCCTCATGATGGTGAGAAAAGTCCTTTTGAAGAGGATACAGAATTGGGTTAGGCAGCTGGCAGAGAAGCTGTGGCAGCCTTCTGTGGAGGAGGAATCCTGTGGAAACACATGAGAGAATAAGCTCCTTTCTTTACAGCGTCTTGCTTAGTTTTCTTTCACAAAACCTCATTCTTATCAGCTGAATGTGCCCAGAAATCTGCTCCATTGACTGAGGATTTAAATTCTCTCCCTCCCTCTCCAACCTCAAGCCATACCCATTATTGTGATATACAAAATACCTCTTCAGAGGGCCGATGCCAGAGAAAGGGATTCAGCTCATTCTCACCACCGACATCTCTCTTGTAGTCTGTGTCACATATTCTCTCCCGCACTGCCCTTACCAGTCGGCTGTTCTGGTCTCCATATTCACCAGATGCCACTTCCATAACTACACAAAGCAGAAGATGAGTTACTGGTTTATATTACTGATTAGTTACAGGCCTTATTATTAGGTTCCCTTGATTCTGTAACATTAAAACTAGCAGGAGTTTTTTTTAAAAAGGGCTCTAATCAAAATTTATATACGTTAAATTATGTGTATAAATATACATAAACGTATTTTTCTATAAATCTTGAAAATTCTTTTCTTCATAGCTAAGTGAACAATTTTAGATGATAAATAGTAAATATGAAACAGTCTTGGTAAGCAAAAGTGACAAAAGTCTACTTTATGATCCTTACTGCATCTTTGGAATTAACAAAGAACAAGAGAAATAATCTCAGTTCTATTAGCTGCATGATACCATGGTATTGTTCACGAAAAAAACCAAACCAGAAAAACAAACAAATCCAAAACACTAGGATATTGGAGTCACTTTGAAAAATCATTAGGATTAAAATCCTATGAAATATGTTGTATCTTATTTCACAAACCTGGACTTCTTTCAGAGAGAAACAGTCACTAAAATCGACCACCAGATGGCGGTCAAATAGCTGAGAAAGAATCCAATTAATTCTATTTCAAATTTTGCTACATATATGTACACAGGAACATACATATGTATAAATGCATGTAAAAAAAAGAGTAAACCACACCATGGCTCCCACTACCCCGAAGGTGCTAGCCAAATACAAAACAAATTACCCAAACTTTCCTTACCAAAATCTGCTGGATTGTGATAGGTTGGACAATTCAAACCCAAATCTCTCAAGTAAGGGACAAGGTTTAATACTTTTCCTCGGTAAATACATTGACCTTGACTTAAAACATAGAGCTGAAACACAAGGCAAAGAAACATGAAATCATAATAATACGCGAACATCCTGATTGCATGACAGCAATCCATGAACACAATGCACCCTTATTGGTCCAGTGAGAGAAACGTCTTGGGAAGATTTGTCAACATTTGGAACTACCATTGTACAGAATAACAACTTATGAAAGATGAAAGGCTTGAGATGTGAATTCTGCCAACATTCCCTCCAAAAAGGGAATTTCCCTTCCATTTCTCTCCCTCAAAGGGCTTTAACTCAGAAACAGACTAATTCAAGCCTTAGAAACATGTAGAAATTAGTCAAGAAACTGCATAACCAAACCATCTAATTTCCATATATTATGAACATTTTTTGCTGGGAGATGAGACTGGTGAAGGTAGGAATGGAAGAAGCAGAACAGCACAGCAATAGGAAACAGCTTGATTATCCTCAGTTCTTGCTGCACTGTTGGCTTGAAATAACACTCACCTTGCCAGACTGGAAACTTTTTTTTGCAAGAGTTTGTTCACCTATGGTATAGTAAGTCTTCTCTTTGCCCTAAATTAAGACATCCTAAAAAGATTAATTTAAATCTAACCTAAAATCATATGGTCCACATTTTGTTGTTAGGTTGGAGAAAAGATATCCAGCTGACTTCACTTCAATTATTATGAATAAACATTACTGAATTTATACCTGCGTAACTAGGATAAGAATGTGTACTAGTAACATTGCAGACATTCACAATAAAGCTCTCCTGCTCTTAAATTACCTCTCATTTACTTTACTGACAGCACTGTGCCCAGGAACAGCAGTAGGTGAAGGTATAAAATTCCTAAGCATGATAATCACAACGTTACAAACATACCAGCCAGATTCGTTAAAAATACTGCACTTAAGCAATGGAAATGGGCAGAGAAAAAAAAAAAGAAAAAAAAGTATTTTTTTGTTCCAATTTAATTTCCAATCCATTTAATTTGGAACCACAGATTTTGGTGTTTTTACTTACAGAACGTAAGCTTGGAAAGTATAGTGTTCCTAAACCATGCAAAAAGAGAAAGAGTGAGAATTATACCTGATCAAACAATTCAAAGAGCTTAGCACTGGGCTGGTGAATCGTGCAGATGATGGACCGGCCACCCTGGGCTAAAGCCTTCATCAGAGAGACAACTTGAAAACATGATGCACTATCCAAGCCACTGAATGGGAGGAAAGAAGTTTGTTATCCATAGATCCACATGTACCACTCAGAAATAACACATGTATTTGATACTTTGGTCTCTCACTATTATCTAAGTTCTCTCTGTAACAGTTTAATTTTTATCATATGCCAACCCTATGCTTGTATTTCTCCATCAGTCTTTTAATTAAGTTGGAAGCATGCCCGAGAATGAAAAATAGGAGTATTCTCAAAACTGCCTTAAGGGACATCTGCATTTTAGAACTACAGATTTAAATGAGCCTAACTTTAATGAATAGATACATATTCATACCCTTCCCAGTCTCCTTCTAAATTAATCACGGAATTTGATCCTAAATACGCTACATTCATTACAAAAAGTTAATCTTCAAAATGCTTACATTTAAGCTATCTTTGCTCAAAGAAGACTCACATGATACAATCTGAAAACAATATCCTCTCTTTCCCTTCCTGTTTCAGTTTACGTCTTCTTTAACTATTACGTATAGACCCATGCTCTCATATTTACAGAAGTGAAACAAGGCACTAAGTATTCAAATGAAAGTATTTCTTGGGGCATTATTCAGTACTTGTAAGCAATATAAAATGAGCCTCTTCCAATGACTTAGAGGTAAAAAAAAAAACCTTTTCTGCAGCACTATTCTATCACTTGATCAATACTAATATGTCCTCAATTTTTGGTCTTGAAGTACCTGGTTGGTTCATCAAAAAACATAACAGGAGGATTGTTCACCAGCTCCAAAGCAATGGCAAGACGCTTTCTCTGACCTCCAGAAAGACTCCCAGTCCTTGTATTGGCACAGGTTAGCAGGCCAAGGGCTGTCAATATTTCCTTTACCTAGAGGAAACACAATAATGCAAGTCATTTAAATCTGTTAGAAGAAAAGAAGAACATCTTTACTATACCACCAACTTTCAAGGAGAAAGTAAGGTAGTGTATGACTTTGGTTCACCACCTTAAATACCAAAGCCTATTCCTATATAATGCAGGAAAGGTTAAACAGTTATTAGATTCAGAGGGGCTTAACCTAGCACTGAACATTTTGAGTAAAATCTATGTGCCTGTACCATATTATTTGTCTCAGTAGAAAGCCCTTCTTGTGAAAATCTGCTCTTCCATAGTGTGCTTTGGATATGGCACAGATATAACAAAAGATCTTTGAAGTATGTGAAGACATATACAGGAAAACTAACAAGCTTCTTTCATTAGAACTTCTAGGCTATATTTACAAGGGAATGGAAAACTGTATAACACAAATCAGTAGCTTCTATAGAGGCGTGAATTGCTCTCATATCTGTTCTTCCAAGTCTACTCTTTAAAGTGTGGCCATTGATTTTAAGTGCTTTTATTCTCACAAAGCCAACCTAGCTGTCACATGCATTCTCAGATGTTTGGAATTTCCTCAAGGCACTGCCTCAGGAAGAGCAGTTTGGCCCAGCATCTTTAAAGCAAAGGAGAACAATCCCAGATGCTGTGAATTTTTCTGTTTCAGTGATTGTAGATCTGGCCTTGTAGCCCTATAAGGAAAGCAGCTCTCTGGCATCAGTAAAAACACAGACAAAAATGTCTGAATCCAAGCTATACTGCATAATAAACCAATTATCCACCAACTCTCACTCTCAGAGAGAAGAGACAAATATCTCTGTCCTTAAATCCAGGGAAGGCACTATGGAACACAGGCAACACATGCTAAACCAACCAGAAACTTCAGAAACAAACCAGAAACTTCACTGGAAATTTTTCACTTGTCCCTGGTTGTTTCAGACAAGCATCTGTAATCTTGTTAAGACAAGTGCATCAATTCATACAATTTATCTAATATCAACACTTACCAATTAATAATAATAAAATGAATGATTTATTCCAGCACAGGCTAGTAATACTAAAATGAGTGCCATTTCAACAAGAATTGTGCAAATACATACAACACTGTCTTTTCCCCAAACAGCTGTTCATAATTACAATGACAGCATGAAGTTGTTGCTTGTCTAACCTAGTAAACTGCAAATACATTAAGACTTTCCAAGTACAAGAAAAGTAACAGCTGTTTCTAAACAAATAGATTTTCCATTAAAAACGTGCATTTATCACATTAAGAAAAATATATTTGAGTCAACCAAAGCAATTCTAACCAATGAAACATGTTGATTCGTGTACCTCTAGAGTTCTTTCTGAATTTCACAGACGCTTTGAGATTGAAGAATTTTAGAATGTTCTAATTTGGAAATAAATATGGATAGCAGGCAGCAATGGAAACGGCTGCTATACCTCTGAAGATGTAATTTTCATACTGTAGGCAGAGGATATACTTTTCACCAGATGGATCAGAAGTAGTTTCCCCTTTTCCTTCTGCGTACAGATCTTAGGATCAGAGGTCATCAGAGGCCAGAGGCATCTTTTATTAGATTAAGATACTCCTCTGGAGTAGTTAGGTCCAACAAGTCACTTTCAGGTCTCAATCAGATGCGCATGAATACAACAAACTGGAATGTGGGGAACAGTATGAAGCATCTCATGTTCCTGATATCAGGACACGCCTTTCCTATGTCCATGCTCATCACCCTCTTCTTTCTCCAGACTTTTGTTTCAGTTGAGTTCTGTTACATGGCTTTTTCCAGCTGCCTGCACCATTCCTAAATTTGCCTGCGAACTGTATGGTTTTGGGAGCACAATATGCACCAAAACAAAAATGCAACCCTTTCTATTTATGGAAGAAAAAACTCTGAAAGGACATGGAAAGATTAAAAACTGAATTTTACAGGAAATATTTATCCAGAGTAACATACACAGGTAAAAGGAGCTGCCAGTTTTCCTGGAAAGTAGATTTTAACTTTAGCAGGGGGAACATGTTATCACATAATCCCCATTAGCACTCAGAACAACTCCCAAATAGCAGAGGTTTTCGCCTTGAAAAGCCAGTATGAGAGAGAGAATAATTACGCAACATCTCCTTGTTTGGTGTTGCTTTACACTGGATTGAAACATAGCTTGAGTCCAGTAAAAACACTTCCAAACATTCTCTGAGCTACAGTTTCACTTTTAATGAATCTCTCAGCAATGCAAACCACCTCTACTTTCAACAGTGCCATTATCTTTTCTTTATTTTTAGCTGCAGGCGAAATCCTCTCCAGGTATGTACTGTTTTGAAACACACTGCGCAGCACAGAACTGTTCCTCCCATACGCTTCAGCATGCTCTGTTAACTCCACCCAAGCAAAGAGAGACACCTGAGCTCTGAATATTCTTGGGTATATAGAGGCCCAGATTTTTTAATTACAGAATAAATGAGGGCATAGGGTACATTTCCAGCTCCTTTAAGTATAACTGAGGTAACCAAGTCAGGTGAGAATGCTGTCTCGCATCAGCAGCCTTTTTAACTAGCCAAACACCTCCAAGATACTTTCTTTAAAAACAGTGCTGTGTAAGTTCAAATAATCAGAAGGAATTGTAACAGATAAGTGAGAGGAGTACACAGTGCACGTTCAGGTAGGTCATAGGTCTCCACAGGCAAAAATACACCAAAGCTTTTCTCTCACTCAGACAAGCCTTATGACAGCTACAGCCAGAAGCAAAACAGCACACCAAATGTGCAGCAGTAAACTGTGCAACTAATTCCTGGTGTTTTCAAAAACATACATGTATGTCTTAGCCTAGCTTCCTACTTATCCAAATCCTGGACACCTAAAATAGTCCAAATTCTCTACCTTAACTGCAACTGCATTAACCTGCCTAGCTGAACAACATGACTTCAAAACCCATTCTTTCTGCTCACCAGCACAGCTACAATTATCAAAGCTTTCAAACATGGACACAAATTCCTTCAGTAGTTGCAAGAACTACTGAATATTTCATTAATCCTTGGAAAAACGAACACTTCAGCTCCTTGTTGAAGTGAGCGAAGGCCTTCACTCACTATTGCCAGACATGACTGATTCACCACACACAGAAATCACAGAATCATAGAATGGCCTGGGTTGAAAAGGACCTCGAAGATCATCGAGTTTCAACCCCCCTGCAACAGGTAGTGTTGCCAACCCCTAGAGCAGGCAGCCCAGAGCCACATCCAGCCTTGCTTTGAGTGCCTCCAGGGATGGGGGTATCCAGAACCTCTCTGGGCAACCTGTTCCAGTGCGTCACCACTCTCTGAGTGAAACACTTCCTCCTAATATATAACCTAAATATCCTGTCTTAGTTTAAACCCATTCCCCTTTGTCCTGTCACAATGTACCAATCATTACCCCTCCTGTCTATATACTCCCTTCAAGGGTCAGAAGGCCACAATGAGGTCTCCCCGGAGCCTCTTCTTCCCCAAGCTAAACAAGCCCATCTCCCTCAACCTTTCCTTCATAGGAGAGGTGCTCCAGGCCTCTGATCATTTTAGTGGCCCTCCTCCGGACCTGTTCCAAGAGCTCTGCATCTTTCTTGTGCTGGGGGAGACCTGGTCGCAGTATTCCAGATGGAGCCTCAAGAGCTGAGTAGAGGGGGACAATCCCCTCCCACTTCATTCTGGTCACCCCTTTTTTAATAAAGTCCAGGATAAAGTTGGCCCTCCAGGTTGCAAATACACACTGCTGGCTCATGCCCAGCTTCTCACCCACCAGGACCCCCATGCCCTTCTCCACAGGGTTGCTCTCCAGGAGTTGTTCCCCCAGTCTTTATAAAAACCCAGGACTGCCCCAGCCTAAGTGCAACAGGTTGCATTTGGCCTTGCTAAACCTCATTAGGTTTACACAGGTCCACTTCTCCAGCCTGTCCAAGTCCCTCTGGATGGTTTCCCTTCCCTCCAATGTATTGACTGCACTGCTCAGCTTGGTGTCATCTGCAAACTGTCTGAGGGTGCACTCGATTCCACTGTCTATGTCACTGACAAAGATGTTGAAGAGCACTGGTCCAGACACCACTTGTGACCAGCATCCACCCAGACATAGAACCATTGATCACAACCCTGTGGCCGTGACCAGACAATCAGCTATTAATCCATCAAATAGTCTATCCTTCAAATCCATACCTCTCCAATTTAGAGAGAAGAATGTGGTGAGGAACCATGTCAAAGGCTTTGTAGAAGTCCAGGCAGATGACATCCATCATCCTTTCCCAGTTCACTGATGTTGTCACTCCATCACGGAAGGCCACCAGATTGATCAGGCAATACCTGCCCTTGGTGAAGCCATGCTGGCTGTCTTGGCTCACCTCTTCATCTTGTGTGTGCCTTAACATGGTAACCAGGAAGATCTACTCCTGGATCTTCCCAGGAATAGAGGTGAGGCTCACCACCCTGCAGTTCCCCAGGTCATACTGTTTCCCTTTCTTAAAAACGGGAGTAATGTTTCCTTTTTGCATTCACCAGGGATTTCACTCAACAGCCATGATTTTTCAAATACGATGGAGAACAGCTCGGCAAACATATCAGCCATCTCTCTCAGAACCGAGGGATGCATATCATCTGGCCCCATGCACTTAAATACATAGAATCACCAAAGTTGGAAGAGACCCCTAAGATCATCCAGTCCAACCGGCCACCTATCACCAATATTTATCGGTAAACTGCAACTCGCAGTACAACTTCTAAACATTTCTTGATCACTTCCAAGGTCAGTGACTCTACCACCTCCCTGGGCAGCCTGTTCCAGCACCTGACCATTCTTTTGGAGAAGGAAGTGTTTCCTAATATGCTACTTGAAACTCCCCAGCACAACTTGAGGCCATTTCCTCTAGTACTATTGCTAGTTACACAGGAGAAGAGGTTGATATCCACCTTGCCACAGCCTCCCTTCAGGTGGAGGAAGAGAGCAATAAGGTCTCCCCTGAACTTCCTCTTCTCCAGATTGAACAACCCCAGTTCCTTCAGCTGTTCCCCATCAGACTTGGGCTACAGACCCTTCACAGCTCTGTTGTCCTTCTCCGGACATACTTCAGGGCCTCCAAGTCTTTCTTGCAGTCAGGGGCACAAAACTGAACACAGCACTCAAGGTGGGGCCACACCACAGCTAAGTACAAAAGGAAGATCACCTTCTTACTCCAGCTGGCAGCACTATTTTCATAGATTCATAAATACATTAGGTTGGAAAGGACCTACAAGATTATCTAGTCCAACCATCCTCCTATCACCATCCCTACCCACTAAACTACTAAATCAAATCCCTTAGCACCTCATCTAAACGCTTCTTGAACAGCGCTAGGGATGGTGCCTCAACCACCTCCCTAGGCAGGCCATTCCAGTGCCTGACCACTCTTTCAGAGAAAAAAGTTTTCCTCAAATCTAATCTAAATCTTCCCTGGCGCAACTTGTGGCCATTCCCTCTCATCCTGTCATTTGTTATCTGGGAGAAGAGGCTGACCCCCTCCTCACCACAGCCCCCCTTCAGGAAGTGGTGAAGTGCAATAAGGTCTCCTCTGAGCCTCCTTTTCTCCAGACTAAACAATCCCAGCTCCCTCAGCCACTCCTCATAAGACTTGTGCTCCAGACCCCTCACCAGTTTTGTTGCCCTTCTCTGAACACGCTCCAGGGCCTCAATGTCTTTCTTGTAGTGAGGGGCCCAAAACTGAACACAGTACTCGAGGTGCGGCCGCACCAGAGCTGAGTACAGGGGGATGATCACCTCCCTGCTCCTGCTGGCTACACTATTTCTAATACAGGCCAGGATGCCGTTGGCCTTCTTGGCCACCTGGGCACACTGCCGGCTCATGTTAAGCCGAGCATCAACCAACACCCCCAGGTCCTTTTCCTCTATGCAGTCTTCAAGCCATTCTGCCCCAAGCCTATAGCACTGCATGGAGTCATTGTGGCCAAAGTGCAGGACCCAGCACTAGGCCTTATTGAACCTTATCCCATTGACCTCAGCCCAGCTATTCAGCCTATCCAGATCTCTCTGAAGAGCCTCCCTACTCTCCGGCAGATCAACACATCCTCCCAACTTGGTGTCATCTGCAAACTTACTGAGGGTACACTCAATCCCCTCATCTAGGTCATCAATAAAGATATTAAACAAGGTGGACCCCACTACCAACCCTTGGGAGACACCACTCGTAATGGGGTATTTGTGATACAAGCCAAGATTCCATTGGCCTTTTTGGCCACCTGGGCACACTGCTGGCTCATGTTGAGCTGAGTGTCACCCAATACCCCAGGACATGAGAATGCCAGAGCCATCAGTTATTCATGTGAAAAAATCCATGTGTTAAGGAACATTAAAAGGAATCCTACAAAACCTGTGAATTCATTTTGATAGATTTTTTGCAATTATCTACTCATTATCAGATTGAGGCATACTGGAAGCAATTTTTATGCTATCTGTACTATGTCTTCACTCACAATGATACCTGTCAACTTTGAGGTTGTGATTCATTCCATTATTTTAGGTCCAATGAAATTCAGTTTTAGATTAAAAATATCAGTTTGAGTGCTCACTTCACAGACCATTTTGTCATCCCCAAAAATTCTCAGTTTGATGAAGAGTACACATACCATTTCTCTTCTGCCTTCATCTTTTTCTTGCAGCTTCAGATGAGCAGATACCTAGAGTGGAATATAAAGGAATTTGGTTATGAACTGGTTTGATGCATGACCACCAATTACAGTGGATGTCTGAGGCAAAACACCCCCATGTACCATTTCAATGACCTCTTTCAATTCAGTTTAAGCTGAACTATAACGTTCAAAATACAAGTATAACATTCCTGTGCATTGAGAGTAATCTGACTTAATCAGAAACTCAAGCATCCAACAAAAAAAAAATCACATTAGAAAGAAAGTCCATTTCACAAGTTAAAGGAAGATTAGAGGAAGATGGAAGAATCATGTATTTGCATAGCCACTAATTTCACAGGCAATGCTCAAAGCACAGATTATCTGTGCTTCATCTATATAATGAGGATAACCAAAAAACTGCTGTTCTCCAGGAGGTAAACAAACAAGTACAGAAATAAATAATCTTGCAAAAGATGTCATAGCTGTCCTAAGAGGTAGCTACACAAAACTTTCTGATTAACCTTTATAAGAAGCAATTAAACTGTTAAGTAATTATTGTTGTCAGAGCCTTGATTGATTAATTTAGACAGAAAGTATCACTGGGCCCATTTCTACAAAAGTAATCCTATGGGATTCTGACTAAAACATTCAAATAAACAAAAGTGGAAAAATTCCTCACAGGGGAGTGTCTCTGCAAAAAAATTAGCCATATAAAACACAGCCAAGACTACAGTGATTTCTCTGACCTTGAAATTCATGAACTGATGCTGCTACACAGTATGAGCAACCTTAGACTTATTTTGATAACAATCTCTGAGAAAATCATCCTGTTTCTCAAGCTGACCAACAGGCCTTTCTAGACTGATTAGTCTGTGTGGTAATTAGTAAACCTCTTGATGCTACGATAAGCAACAAGAAGATTCCTGTTGCATGTAATCGTAGAATTATTCTATTCCCATTGTTTTCCTTCGAAGAAGTTTAAAAAAATTTACAATGCCTTTAATAAAGTCAAGTAAGAGTTAACTAGCAGAGATACCATGTTTAAAGTCAAAATAGAAACTTACAGTCAGAGCATGGAAGATGGAGAGAAAAGGAAAGCAAATATTCAACCACCACCCAAGAAATATAACGCTTCCCATAAAGGCTCATTCTGCACAGAATTACAGCTTTCATTCTTTGGGAAGTCTATCTAGTGCAGTCTTAGATTTTATACTAAATCATAATGCTCATCACAAAACAAAAGCAATAGAGTAGAAAAAGCTCAGAAAAACAAAAGAAGAATGAGCCTGGAATGGAATTCAAGTCATTATCGAAGTCCAAACACTCTCATTGAGCAAGATCAAATAGAGCTAACACTTAATGGCATTGCTAGAAGTAAGAACATGTGCAACATACAAATGGAGATTTTCCACTTTCTTTCACTCAAAGAAATTATAGCTAGAAACAAAGTTCACCATCATAGCTTCTTGGACAGTCAAATGAGGAAGGAGCATATCATCTTGCATGATGTAGCAGGAGACTTTGCGAAAAGAACGTAGGTCACGAGGCTGCCCATTGATGAGAATTTCTCCTTTCATTCCCGTCTCTCTGAAATGAATCAATAAAATAACCAGGGGTGAATCTTGCCTTCCCCCAGTATGTCACAGTGCAGTGATTATTGTCCATTATGGAATAAAACTGATATATTGGGTAGAAATGAAGTTATTTTGTAATTATGTTCTCTCTCATAAGGGGTTTCATTCAATTTTGTTGACAAGTTTAACCCCATACAAAATGCATACTGTCCTAAACGAATATCTGAAAAAATACACAGCCATTGGTTAGGTTTCCCTATCTTGTATTCAGCCATATAGTGGGAGATTCAGGATGATGAACCACAGTCATTTCACACATTGCAGTTTGGTCTAGAAGACATCGACATTATGAAATTATTGATTAAAAAGGGTCTTTTTTTCATCTGTTTTAAAGTCAAATCTTATAAACATGACAAACATAAGATACTGAGTCAGGTTCACTACAAAGCTAGGAAGGAGAATTTTTCTTTTTTGTGTTCTAAATTTCAAATTACTTCCAATTTCTGGATCCAACTTGTTAACAGGTAAATCATATGTGGCCCAACAGGAAAAAATAGAAAAAAAAACCATAATCAGTAAGAATCAAAGAGAAAATAAATACTTCACAGATATTCTACAAACACCAAGTAAGATTTCTTCTGCTCTTTTCTCCAAGGAGTCATCAGGCTAGGTGATCCTTGGTTGGGACTTCCATGTTACTGACCTGTATCCTGCCAGAATGTTCATGAGTGTTGACTTCCCAGCTCCTGAGGGACCCATAATGGCAACAAGTTCTCCACTGCTGAACTTTCCTGAAATTCCTTTTAAAAGGGTCTTATAACCTGGGAAAAAAAAAAAAAAGCGTTGAATCTTTCATAATCACGTCTAGTGGGCAATACAAATTTATTTCCACTAAACAATGATGACAATTATGCATTACTGGGTACTTACTGAAAGGCTGATATTAAGATCAGCACTTTGCAATAACTACTGAACACCAAATTGAGAGTGGCAGACCCCTCATACTACACAAATGGAAATCCATTCGTAAGCACACAGACTCTTGACTCACTGTATGAAAATCTTCAGGTTTTTTTTAGGTTTTAAGCCTTGCTGCCATTTTCTAATTGTCTTTTCAGAGTACTTTATGAGGATTCTGGTGTTTCATTTATCAGGTCTAATACTCTTCAGTTAATGTAACTCCACGGGCTTAGAGTAGATTGTTGTCCTCCAATCACTACAGCTTTAATGACAAAATCCTGCTCACTCATCAGAATAACTACTCGGAGGGTAACAGCCATTACTTCGAAAGCAAAGTCCCTTCTCCACTAAAAGAGGTATGACATGACACGCAGCAGGAACAGACACAGAGGAAAACAATCCTTGAATTCCAGATTCAGAATTAGTTACATCCATTTTGTCTTGCATGTTGCACATTTTAAGGCATACTACAGTCTAGCATGCCAGCACTCCGGTGCCAGAAGTCAAGATTTCTAGTACACAATTGTTCAATGCTGTGGAGAAGCATTTTACTGAAAGAGGGAATCTGTATGAATAAAGCACACTACATTTAATGGCAAGCAAAACAAGCAAGAAGTTGACATTTAGCTAGCTGACATCTGAAAAACAGTGCAGCAATAATGAGACTGTTGCTTGCAAAACATCACTGGTTAATTGGGTTTTCATTATGATCTACAATAATGACTCACAAATTCACCCTTTCCACTTATGATTTAGAGGTCTTTTTCCTTTAGTGATCTCTACAGGAAGAATGGTATAATGACTGGGTGAGAAGAGCAGAGAGAACCCTGACCAACATTTAAACTCTTCAGAATCATTTTTCCTTTTATTTATCTGCTTGTTTTTCTTAAATGACTACTGCCTTTCATTAAAATTTTAACAAAAAAAAAATTGAGTAAGGAGTCAAAAAACAATCCTGCTCTATGTTGAAAGTGGTTTTATAATAAAATAGAGACAAAAAAATGGAAGAGTGGAAAAAATTCTTTTACAGGCAATGTTGGAAATCAGCAATTCATTTTGCCATATTAGTGCATATCCAGGCAGTATTCATATTCAACAGGTAAACAATCCCAGTGCTGTGATCATCATTAGCCTAAGTTGTAACTGGAACACCAAAATCATATAAAGAACCATCCCGTACACAAGTTCCTAAAAAAAAAAAAATGAATGGTTGATTGCCTTCTTCTGATTTCTCTTTCATCCCAACTCCACCATTTCTTGTTTTCCTCCTATCTCCAATTAGCATTCTCAGTTTTCTTCTTCTCTCTAGTTGCAGTTCACATACTTTCAATACCAATTAACAAACATGAATGTTATGTTGCCAAAAGACCTCCCAAGTACACAACCAATACTTTCAGCATTCCCTACTGCAAAAGAAAGCAATGGCCACAGAAAACCTCTCTAGATATTCTTGATCCTACATTTTTTTTCATGACAGATATTCTAGAAAATGTAATTGAACAAAGGCATTGAAGCAATGGTTTTCCTTCAAACAGGTCAGTAATTTTTTAGTCTAAAAGCTTGATCTGAATGAAACAATTTTCTGGGAAGATACCGAGATAACACAGGTATGAAAAGAACAGTGTGAACAGGTATGAAACAGGTATGAAAACAGCAATGTGTTCACACTACCTCTTTTTGAGGCAAGTCCTAAGAACAAAAACAAACAATCTAACTAAAGGAACAGTTTTTTAGAAGAAAGAAATCCATGGTACCCCAAAAAGGTACCGTGGATTTCTCACACTGGTCCAAGTTTACCAAGTTGGTCTGTTATTAACTTTCACTGGGATAGGATTTATTTTGCTGGATCCCACATATAGTGTACAGGGTAAAGTAAACACTGGTATCTTCCTCTATACTCTGTTCACCCCACAAGGCACTTCAAAATGATGAATCATCACATGCTAACTCTACAAAAAAAAAACAAAACAACCTTCTATCATATGGCTTTATTCTGACTCAGACTTCCAGAGTAAAGTATTCTTCTGTAACAGGTCTGTAACAGTTACCTCATCATAAGTGCAAAAATCAAGACAGTAAATACTGCACAAACTTAAGGAAGAGAAGAATGTGTACAGTCATGAATACTAAGGGAGATACTATCCAAAACACACATAAATCATCTGGAAATATCTATCAACATACACACCATTACCCAAAATTGAAGTCCTTCTGTGAAAACATATGATTTTGAGATTTAAAATTACATCTGTTAAAGTCACTTTTCCAAACATCATTTCACAAATGATAATTAGTTTACCTGTAGTTATATTGTCTTTACCACCTCAACACTTGCACTTGTTTCTTCCCCTCTATTTGAGATCTTCATTTTAAGTGCCTTGCACACCATGATGCAATGCACAATCAGAGCAGGACACATCTCTACAACTCATTTGCAAAACCATATGAGAACATAATCCAGGAAAAGAAAGAAAAATGTATTAATTTTAGATAAAGATCCCAATCATTGGCAATCTAAGCTGCTATAAACTCAAAGCTATCTCTTCTTTTGACTAGAAGCCTTTCTGTGGCAAAGGTTAATTTAGCAAACCCACAAAAACATTTTACATTGCAGGAATACTGTATCAGCCAGTATAATTCTTTAGCAGGAATTAAAGACCATAAGTAACTACAGTCTTCTCTTTTGGAACATTGAGGCTAATCTGTAACCGAATCAGTTGACCTAAAACTTCTATACTGGGCCACATGTCTTGCACGAGAAAGAGATTATGCATTTGGAGAAGATTGTAATCTTAAACTACAGGGACTGCTTTATATCCCTCTGCTGTACACTAGTAATTTCTGACCACCCTCAGTCCCTGTTTACCTGGTCCAGCTCTTTTTCCTTAGTTTATCAGTTCATGGTGAGTGCAACAAGTTTCAGTACCAGAGGGCAGCATCTAATGAAAAGCAGTACCTCAAAGAAAATTCACTCTACAATTAATGCGCACTATCAGCCATTCTGTTCCACAGTGGCTGTCTCCTCTTGGCCTGGACTGACATCAAAACAGAGTTTAGCATCATGACCTTTAGATATTTATTTTAAAATTATTTGGATTGTGACTGGAAAATAGTTTGTATCTTTTCAGTTTTCCAGTGTCCTCTCCCAGTGTTAGCGACCACATCTTTAAAAATACGTTTAGGGTCTTAAGCCCATGAAAATCTAAATATCAGTTTTCAAGAACTCCTTAAAATACTAATTTCTCAACAGCAAATTAATAAACCATCACTAAAACAACCACTTTGCAATTTTCTCAGTTCCACTAAAAAAGGGACATGAAAAGTAAGAAGTCAAAACTGAAACAGAAATTGAAGGCAATGCAAATTGTTTTGGTCTTAATTCCACCTCACAGTAAATTTCTGAGTTCAGTCAGTTCTCCTGAAACATGAAAATTGTGAAAACCCATGTAAGGATTTCCCATGGAAAGCAAACTCCAGGCTCTGTGATTTTAGATCCCACTCTTGGTCAGAACAACATGACTGGCTGTGACAGACCACTGTTCAAGAGGTGGATATCTCTCATTGTATGTTTGAAGGCAGTGCAAAGCCCTTAGCAGCCCCTTCTTTAAGTAACTGATCTAGCATGGTCTTTTTATTTGATAAAGATAATAGAGGAGCTCTTGTTGCTTAATGCACCTAAATGTTGCTTATACATTCAACAGAGGAGACGTATGGGGACGATTTTGTCTGCTTCCTTGAGGACTTCATACAGGCAGATTTAGTTATATCATTTTCCAAAAATACATGATTAATCTCAAAAAGAGGAAAGCCACCCCCTACCCATATTTTGGATTGAAGCACATGCTTAAGAATATGTTTGAATCAGCACCAAAAACTTTAATTAGAACTCCTACCCTTGCAGCAAATTTCCTCAGGCAAGTACTGCCTCTGGGTTTTTGATTTAAAGATTTCATTCACTTGCATTTCATTGCCAGTAATATACTTATCCTGTATTTGAAGAAATGTCACATATGCCTAGAAGTTTCTAGGCATTGTGGCCTAATTTTCATCCATCAATAGGCACACAGAGCTTGCCTCAGATCCCAAGTGGGCTTAGCAGGCTTCCCCTGCTTGCTACAATTAGAGCTGGATTTGCCCTTCCAAATACATGTGAACTTGCTCTCTTTCACTGCAAGCTCTTCTGAAGGTAGGAAATAGCTGTTGACGCCCTAGCATCCACTACTGGCCTGAAATTGCTCAAAGGTTTCACAGAAAATTCATTGTTGCAAATAAGTAACATTGGAAATTAAAACTCAAACTTTGCAAAATGAGAAACTATGAAAACAAAGCTACAAAGTAAAAACTGGGTACTTAAACATCAAAGCCAGAGTTATCATGTAGCCTACTCAATACACATGGTAGAAATAAGTTTGTTTTGTCAGAATATTTTATACAAGGATTACATTTCTGTCTTGTTATGCTGCTTTTTCAGATAAGACCTGATTTTCTACTGCTCAGAAACATCCAGCTGGAAATACAAAAGGCATTTCTGGCAAGTACCATATTACTACCCAGTGATGAGAGGTGTCACCCAGAGGTCAGGGATGAAAGAATAAAGCACATCCCTGATGAAAAGGAGTTGGGGATACTGGTGGATGGGAAGTCAGATGTGAGCCAGCAGTGCACCCTTGCAGCCCAAAAGGCCAACTGTATCCTGGGATGCATCCAAAGAGGCATGGTCGGCATGGTGAGGTGATCCTGCCCCTCTGCTCTGCACTGCTGACACCTCATCTGGAGTTCTGCATCCAGATGGGGAATTGTCAGTACAGGAAAGACGTGGACCTATTGCAGCATGCCCTGAGGAGGGCCACAAAAAGATCCAAGGAATGGAACACCTCCCCTGCAAGGACAGGCTGAGGCTGTTCAGTCTGGAGAAGTGCAAGCTGCAGAGAGACCTGATAAAAGCCTTCCAGTATCTAAAGTGGGGCTACAAGAAGGGAGGGAACAGACTTCTTAGCAGGGACTGCTGTAATAGAACAAGGAGATATAGTTTCAAATTAAAAGAGGGGAAATTTAGATTGGACAGAAGGAAAACATTTTTTACAGGCGGTGGTGAGGCACTAGTACAGGTTGCCCAGAGAGATGGTCAATGCTCCATCCCTGAAGACATTCGAGGTCAGGCTGGACAAGGCCCTGAGCAAGCCGATGTAACTGTAGGCTAACCTGTTCCTTGCAGGGTAGCTGGACTAGATGACTGTTAAGTTACCCTTCCAACTCAACTAATTCTATGATTCTACAATTAAAGAAACTCCACTGCATTTTCCTATTCTAAAATTCATAGGTTTAATTCTCATCTTATTGCCTCTATTTAAAAACAAACAAACAACAACAAAAAACAACTATGCTGATGCCCAGAGGATTCTCCAGCATAGGAACTGAATGAGAAAAAGCCAAGTTAAGACTCCCCATCCACATCTTTCCTTATGACACAGAAGTAGGGAATACTCCAATTAGGAAAAATGCACCTAGCAAAACTGTGACTTCACTGCTGTCTCTGACACCCATTATACCCACACATTGACAGCTAAAGACCACTCACTCCCTGGATTATTTACCACAGAACAACACAAGCAACAGGCAAAATAGGTCACATATCGTATTAAAGGGTAAGTTAATGACATGCATGGGAGAAGAGACTTGCAGAAGTCCATCTGGAATGTCTGGAAAATATCCTCATGATACCTTGCAAACATTTCACTTGTTCAATTTTTTGCTATGAGTCTACATCTTTGCAGTATTATCACAAACTCTACAGCGAAACACAAGTTAAGATGCACACACTCACAAACAGCCTTACGTCAGGTTTACATTAGAGTCATTCGTAGATATAGCGCAGCATCAGCAACAAGACACACACACACACAAAAAGATCTCTTTCATATAACTAGATATAAATATGCCAACAAACATTCCACTTGTCCAAACCCTCACAAACCACTATTCATGTTCTTCACCTCAGCCCTTGTTCTCACACCAGACCCAGGTTCTGGCTGTGGGCAAACTGGACATATAAATTGAGAAGCAGCATACAGCAACAGAATATGATGCTGTAATAGAAGGAAGGTGTTGTCTTTCCGCCCGTTCCACAGAATACTTAGCAGTCTTTCCCTGATCTGGCTTTCAAGTGTGACTACAAAATCAGTGAGAAGAGCAAGCCCAGGAAATTAAAAATAAGGAGGGCATGTTCTCAGCTGCACAGAGTGCAAGAATGTCACTGTCCATACAAGAAGGCATCATTTGCAAGCTGTGCAGGGAGGTAAGGCTGTCCTTGCAGTGGCTGGGTACACTACATGCAGTTCATGCCACCACCCTATCCATATCTTAAGACTTCATTTTGAAACCAAAATTGAATTTAGTCAAATGAAACTAAACCCCATGGACAATTCATGCTAGGCCATTCAAATTATTTCATTCCAAATTGGGTTGCCTGTTGGCTTTGTTTAAATATAGAACAATTAGATTACTTCTCAATGATAAGATCAAGATATGTGGGGCTTTTCACATAAAAAAAAGTTTGCTTAAAGCCAAGATGTTTTCATGAACTGACACTGTAGGGTGAACACCCCAAAAGAACAGTACCCCCACAAAATAATGAAGGTAAATGATATATTTTGTATGGCTTAACCAGATGGTATAAAGACAACCAGTAAATAAGGAAAGGCTCACCCAGAACTCCACAGGGGAGGAATCTCCAACAAGAGATCCATCCCGAGTGGTGGTCAGCCCTTAAATGGGGTCTGGGAGAGGTGGAGCCAGACTGCACCCCTTCCGGTCACACAGTGCATTGCCTTCACCTGTGCTCCTGCGGCTGACTCAGTGCTCACCTCAGGTGATCAATCAGTGGTTCAGGCTGTGATTCAACAGTTCCCATACAGACATACTCTCAAAGAGATGTTTTCTGTATATTACTAATTCTGTTTCTAATTACTAACCAGCCAGCGCACCATGCTCCTTGCTCACAATACAAATACAGAATACTTTCTTCTTGGTAGTAAGGAAAAAGTCTGTTAATGTTTATGTTCTCAGATGAGAACTACTATCTGTGTCAGTTGATATTATTTTAACAGTTAGAACTTGAAAAACCTTTCAATGGGAATTATTTTAATAGGTATTTATTTCCCAAGCTCCCCACTGAGCTCGAATGGACTTAAGTCACAGTCAATTACAGGCACCAACATGTGGAAAGAAAAATGTATCTTAACTTCCAGAACACACGAGGGATGGAAGGAGTCTTGCTCAGAAACGAAGCAAAAAATATAGCGCTGCAATAATTTGAACTTTCATGAATATATACTGGCCCAAACTGCACCTCTATAAAACCTAAGGGGAAAAGTCACACCACACATAGTAAATATGTCTATTTTACTTTATATATCTACCAACTGAAATTTAGCAATACATTCACAGGTCAGCGGTTTATGACATTAAGTATCAGTTGCGTGTTACAAGAGAATAAACCTTTTTACGAATCACTTTTGTACTTCGGCTTTTGAATCTATACATCCATGTATTTACATTCCATCCACACATCTCTCAGGGACATAGAACAATAGGATTTGCCATTGTCTAAACTCTGAGACCTGCTTTGTGACAATTAATGGAATTTACAATTGTAATGCATCCTTGTATCCTGCCTCAGAGAAGCGACCTTCATTATGTAAATATCTGTAAAACAGCATGCCAAGCACCAAAAGCATCAAGACAGAGAGGGTAGAGAAGCTAAGCAAGAGCTTGAAACAATCAGATCAAATGCTTTTGTCTCAAAGTCTTTTCTGATGCAAAAAAAAATGATGAATCTGCTCCATTCTGCATAAAAATATGATGTCCAAAAAAAAGAAAGAAAAGAAAAATCCCACTGGGTAGTAAATCTTTTTGTAGTGGACTAAAATGCAATTCTTAACATACCTGACAACCAGGCTTTCTTGAACATATCACTCTTGATTCACAGCCCATTTCCCGCTTAGCAATCACATTACTCATAACTCAAATAGAGAGCTTAGCTCATGCTTATCATAGAACCATATAATATCCAGAGTTGGAAGGGACACAAAGAGTTCCTTTTACCTTACTTTGTACATCTAAAAATTTGACATGTAAACTAAATTAATTGTCTGGAATCCATTTATTACCAATGAAGAGAGACAGGCACCCTTAGTAAGTAATTAATTCTACTTATTTTGCATTCCTGTACTGGGAAGGGATTGTAAGAGAGCATCTTTCACTTAACTCTAGTGAGAGCTCAGAACTCTCACACTGAACACCTAAATCATTAGATACTGTGACAAATCTCATTCTTCAAGAATACAATAATGGTTGATTTCATTATCAGACGCAAACAAAACAGGTCACAAGACTTTTTCTACATTTCTTAAGTGTCACTTTGATTGTGATCCCTCATATGCTTGACCTATTGCAGTAATTAAGCACACAAATCACATATTCAAAACCTTTTAGTTGGACTGGAACTCCACATGTTCAAGATGCTTCTCACAAACATCAAGGAGAGCATTCTGCCCATCGTCACGATATCCAAATGTAATAGGTATAGTATTTTCACTTTATCATTAGTATCCTAATGCACCTACTTCTCACTTTTATAACTGTGGACAGTTCAGACCTCCATGAATTTTTGCTTCAAGCTACATGGTACCTCAAGACACATCACTGTACTGGTAGCACTTAGTTCATACTTAACTAGAACATCTCAAAGCCCCAAAAATGCTTTGGAAAGTCAAATCTTTTATACAAAAGCTGCAAGTTTGAGTACAAACTTTTGATGCAGCTTTTGAATTCCATTTGTGTGGGTGCCTATGTTTTGTCTTCTATCAGCACACTTCCCTTGCACTAAATGTACCTGCTAACTTCTTTCTGCAGAAAGTAAAAAATACAGTAGATTTGAGCCTCTGAGATTATGAGTCCCAAAACCAAGATTTATAACGTGAAATTCCTAGCTACCCTAGGCAATGCCATACTATAAAAGAGAATATGTTGACAAGAAGATGGGAATCTAGATAGGAAACTGAGTTCTATCAGAAGGAGAATCTTAAACCAAACTGTACACTACAAAGAAACGGAAAAAACTCTTTTTTTTTTTTTCAGATCTCAGAACTAAATAATGAGCTTATGCAAGACATTGAATCTGACAGTCCATTTTGTGCAGTCAAATAATTAAAAAAAAAAGCCCTGACTAAATAAAGATTTTTCCCTTTTGAAATTTAAGAATAATGGTTGTGTGCAACACACTCTTTACCTACTATGTAGGCTGCCCATTCCATTGTTTAGTATCTGAAAATTGTTTTTCTTCAGAGTAACTGATTAGATATGACACACTGTTAGACTGCAAGCTCTGCAGCCCCATAATTTTGAGTTTGAAGGTTTAATAGACTATACAACCTCACTCACCTTGTCTGGCTGTATCACATTTTCTGTCCAGGTAATGTTCCTCTAGGAACACAAGGTGTTTTCTGCACATGGAACCCTTATCACTAATTAACATGAGGCTGAAGCACTTGTCAGTGAACACAGAATTAACAGACTTCCTTGAAACATCACTCTCCCAGTAGTGCAGAGAAACAGAATGGGAAGCAGTAGCATCATGGCAACTCTTCTTTGATCCTGCAACTATCAACTCTACCTCCCCATCAAGCTGAAACATGTTTGTGCCAGCCCTCACTAAGACTACACTCTACAGTTACGACAAGGAAGAGCTGAAGTATTTAAGTATCATATCAAAGCAGCCTGAGGTTGTAACAGGCCAAGGTAACTGTTTGACATCTTACTTGTTGAAGAAATACCTCACATTAATCCCCCTGGAATAGTTGCAATTCATCCTCTTCCATTAAGAGAAGAATAAGACAAACAAGACCTTCCTTATTTCTCTTCTACAGTAATTCCAAGGGTGTAATAAAGTTTTGGTCCACTCACAAAGAAGACCAGAATGAGCAGAGGTTTAATGAGGAATACAGTGGGCAGTCAATCTCCACAGATACCCAGAGTACTCAGAGAAGCTCCCTTTATCCTGCTCTATATGAAGATTAGTTACAGCTTTCAACTGAAGATGATTTTGATGATGCACTGGTATTCATTTGACTCAGTCATGTCCGCGGCAAGATTTGGGTCTTGTCTGTTTCTCTGGTGAATGCTTTTTCTCCAGAGACTTAAAACTGCTTGCCATTCATCTGCATGCACATGAAACCATATGACTGCAACTGAAAATAGGGAATGACAATTAAATGGGTCAGTGAACGAAAGTAACCTTCAACCACGAATGCAAATGAATCTGTACTTGCAATGAGACCTGATGTCTTCAGAAGCAGTATTTACATGTTGAAACATTTGGAGATCTAGGACATAGCCTGTGCTTTGCCTATACAGAAAATCACTACCCTAATTTATCTTCAACCCTTAGGAAACATGAAAAGGGGAAAAAAACACATGTATGAATGACGCACAGCTTTGTCCTTCTTCTGCAACTATTGGAAATGTATTTTCAAAGCGATATCCACAGCCCAATCCTTGTTGGATAACTGCTTTTAGCTGCCCTTTTTTTTTTAATCAATTGCCTTTGTTTCTGTTACTTAAATGCGCAAGAAAGGTCTTCCCTGACAAAAGAAGAGCCAACACAATTTGAAATGAAAGGCTGACACATTCTCTCGAATGACAAACCGAAGTCACGAGCCTGATGCATACATTTAGAGATGAAAGCTGTTTACGTATGCCAGTCAGGTAAAAAGCAATTTCCTCATAATTGCAGTACCTTTATACCTCAAGTACAAATAGTATTATTCATAGTCTTATAAACAGATAAAACCAAAACTCTCTCCAACATCCGTTCCCTTAAAAAAAAAAAAAAATCTCCAAGAGGGAAATATTCTAAAATAGTCCAGCAGCTGTTAAGAACTGCCCCATCTGCCTTCATTTTAAAAGTGCAGGTGTAGCCGGATCACACTGTAAGGGGAGACAAAAGCCCTTCCTCCCTCGTAAAAGCTACAATGGAACTTCTAATGTTTCTGTTCAGAGTAGCCACATTCTTTGCTTCTGCTCTCTCCCTTTTTCCCAACCACTCCGCACTTACATGCATGCACAAAGCAAGAAAGCAAAAAGGGAAAAGACTGTAAAGGAAAACCTTGGGTTTCTCCTCCTACCTACCTTTGCTTAAGGGTTAAAGAGCAAAGTCTTGGCACTTCTTAGGGCTACATAAGAAACAGTAGAAGTTACATAGCACTTCTTCCTTCATGCTAAGCCTAATGGTAATATCTAGTGTGAAGAGCTCTGATGTGTAAGGAAAAGCTTTTCCTAATGCTTCATCACAAACAGCTGTATCAGAAATTCCAGGTTAAGATCATGTATGATGAAATATCTACTATAAACTACATAGGGAAAAAGTACAACTTTTTCCTAGATTACTAGAAGCAAGCATGGTTTTAAAAATCACTGAGTACTCAGATGACTTATGCTCACAAGATAACATTTTGTCCTTAGCCCTTACAGCCACTGGGAGACACATTTCCTGGATTTTGAAAAACGTTTTCAGTTCTGGTTACAGCAATTTAAAAGATGTACCAGTGTTTGACCTTTTAGAAGAAACTGTAGTTCTCAAGTCAGCTTCAGTAATTCAAAATATTACATGTAACTCCAGATAAAAAAGAAGTGTTTTACAGTGGTCTTATCTAACTACAGTGGTCATGACAGCTTATTTCAGGAACTTCATCCAACAAACAAGCAACCGCCAAGCATCTTGACCATCATTTCAGCAAGTCGAGGGAAGTGATTTTCCCCCTCTACTCTGCATTGTTGTGGCCTCACCTGGAGTACCGTGTTAAGTTCTGGGCTCCTCGGTACAAAAAAGACAGGAATATCCTGGAAAGAGTCCAGCAGAGGGCTACAAAGATGATAAAGGACATGGAACACCTCCCTGATGAGGAAAGGCTGAGATACCTGGGTCTGTTCAGCCTTGAAAAAGGAAGACTCAGAGGGGATCTGATCCATGTCTAGAAATATCTAAGGAGCGGGAGGCAAAGGGACGAGGTTGGACTCTTCTCAGCAGGGTGTGGTGATAGGACAAGGGGAAACGGTCACAAACTGAAGCACAGGAAGTTCTGCACAAATTGCGTGGGAACTTCTTCACAGTGCAGTGACGGAGCACTGGCACAGGTTGCACAGAGAGGAGGTGGATTCTCCTTCTCTGGGGACGTTCAACACCCACGTGGACAACTACCTGTGCAACCTGGGCTAGGGAGCCTGTTCCGGCATGGGGGTTGGATTCAATGATTTCTAGAGGTCCCTTCCAACCCCTACAATTTTGTAATTCTGTGATCCAAACTTGTGAACAACTCCTCACATTCTTCTCCTGAGTATTCCCCCTTCCCTCAACCATGTAAAAATGCTCTGTTCTGCAAATGGCAAGAACTGCACCTCTTCACATTTCCACTGCTACCATTCTCATTCTCTATTCCACAAGGAGACTAAAGAATGCTTGTAGTCAAATGTAGCCTTTGAAACAGACTTAGGGTTAAATATCAGAGGTGTTGTAAAAGAAAACTTTAAACTCTGTTATTAAGACTTCCATTATAACACACATACGCTCCGGAGCAGAAACAGATCGTAACATCAAGAGTTGGCCTCAAACTGGAGAAGCTTAGTGAACAAGAACAGGAGTCACATTGAGAAGAGCAGCTGAGGCTGAAGAAGCTGCTGTGGCAGTGGGATATCCTTATGGCCAGCCATATGGCAGGTTGGAGCAATTATTTTGGGAGACCCTGGTTTTCAGAAACAGCCATGCTGATTCTGCCTATTTCTCTTCAGCATTTTCACAAACTAGAAACATGGGATAATATTTTTACTTCATTCTAACACTAACCTAATGAAGATTTAAACTAAGATCCTGAATGTTAAAATAAAGGGAAACCTGAAGTGTGTGTCTACGTTAGCTCCCATTCTTGCATTTTACTTAGAAGAATTGTGTTTTTCTCTCTCATCTTGAATATTTACCCTAATGAGTTTGGCCAAATTAAAATACTTTTTGTTGTTAGCAAACTAAATATAAAATCCTCTAAACACCACTGTACTAATTATCGTCTTCTGTGGCATGTCAGAGCTGAATGTGTTACAAAGAGAATCCAACTGCACATGGCATCATTGCTTCTGGAATGAAAATGAGTTAGCATAAGCAGCTTTTTGGAGGCTGATTTCTGCTTTTTCTGCAATTTGGAACTGGAGAAGTTGGCAGCCTTGTGGGGACAAGCATCCATTGAGCTACCACAAACTCCTGAATTTCCATCTGTTTTAAAAAGTTCCAGTTGACCTACATTCTATGTTATAGATTAGCTGAAGCTGATAGAGTAACATAAACAAAGCCTGTCTCTTGCTGCTAATCATATATCCTTAGCAATTAAATATTTTATATCATAAGTTCCATGTAAAGATGAGAGTTTGTAAGAGGAAAACTTCTAATGCTTCAGACACACAAACCAGAAATAATCACTTGACAGATGCACTTAGACTGTAATATAAATATCAAATTGATTAACTTTTCTTTTGCCTACTAAGACCTAATTCAAATGTACACACTAAAATTACTTGAAATTAAAAACAAAACAAAAAAAGCTAATTAATTTGCAATTTCAGGATATGCTAAAATGAGACACCAGAACCATTTGGCATTTTGGAAACTGTGTTTTTCTACAAAATGATTGGTAAAGTAACCCAGAAAAAAAAAAATTAATTTCAAAAAGACATGATTTCTGCCTCCTCAAGTTTCCATGTTGTTCTTATTTTGAGGTAGAAAGAGAACTCAACCTTGAGTTGGTTGTTGGTCTTTTTTCACCAACCAGTAACATGCTCAGGCCAGCAGGGCATGTTGAGGTGAGGTGAATCAAGTCTAAGCCTGAGTCAGATCAAGAACTCCAACCTGAATCTCTTTCATTTTCAAGTACTCTGACCATCAGATAGATTGAAATTTCTCTCTTCCTCTTCTTAACCAGAAAAAACAGAGAAATACGATGAATATAATTCCTGCAAACCATATTTCAAAACATACCTGTTTTTCCGAAGTCAAGACATGCTTCCATTTTCTACCCATTGACTAAACTGACTGTAACATTTCAGAAAAATGCCAGTTAGACACATTATCAGAAAATGAAAATTGACTAGTTTCTTCAGCTTTCTTCATTCTCTTACTGTATGATTTTATATGACTATCTATACTTAATATACTTCCGTCAGTCAATTATCCATTTTATCTATTGACATCTGCACACTGATTGGAAGTATTGAACAAACTCCTTATTTTGTTTTGCTTGCATATGCAGCTTCACCTCACTTAAAACTCTCCTTATCTTGATCCACAAGTTTTCAGTTTTTCCTTATCTGTTCTTTTCCCCATGCCTCTGCAGGGGAATCAGGGATCTGCTGCAAAGGGCTGAACTGCTGAATGGGGTCAACCCATCACAGCAGTGATCCTATCAAGTGTGGAGAAAGACCCACTTTTAGGTTCACTTAGGATGAAATGAACAGTAACCTAATCTCTGCTGATTGTCAGTGACATCTCTGGTCTATAAAGAGCCAAGGTTGATATCAAACTTGGACACAGACTTGTATATGGTAGAAACCTACACTTAAATGAAACTGACTGTTGTATGTCTTCCACTGCTTCAGTGTGCAGTGGAAGATCGGTCTTAAATGTGGTCCAATGTCTCTTACATATAACTGCAATTTCTGTTTTTAAAAATACTGATATACTGAAGTATAATCCAAAGTCTCACTGTGAGATGAGCAGCTCCATTACGCACAGTGACGGAACAAGCTGCAGTTTAATTGGCTACAGACATTCCTTCTTAGAGGTAATATACTCAGCACCAAAATGGAGATACACAAATTCAAATGCTTCTGGATAACATTTCCTAGATGCATATGAAAGAACAAGAGAAAGTAATGACAGTTGTAGCCTGCAGTGAAAATTAAAGTATACTTCTAATATTGTTGGTCTTCATTTTAGTGCTGGATAAATGCTTCTGATCACTACATGCAAGCAGTAAATGCACTATCTTGGGTTTTCTTAGTCTTTCTGACAACAGGTGAGATTCCATGACACTGACAAGTGTTGTAACAATCTGGGTAATGGCACAAGAGCAGTATATTGTTCTGCCATCAGATCACAACATTTTGAAAATGTTACCACTTTCTTACATTTTTGTATGTATGTGTTAAAACTGAGTCACCACTCCACTTCCAGCAAAGACCCAAGTAAAACAAAGCAATGTGCTTTTGAGCTCTGCTGCCTGCCCCTAACAGATGTGTTTCCACTCATAAATTTGTAATAATTTCAAGAGTTCATCTGTATTTCACAGTTGTTGCAGTTACTACAGTAGCCCCTACACATCCCATGTTCTTAGTGAACTGACATTGAATATTAAAACCCTGTAGGAGGGACAGGATATGTTTTACTCTGTTCTTCTGTTCACATTCCCTGTTTGCTGATGATTAATTGTTCCAATACAATGAAAAGGTTTGCTACAGTATGTTTTCCTGCAGGAATCCAAAGCGCTGCCTTAAGACCCTCACTGGTCAAGCAAGTAAAGCTCATACTAGGGTTAATTTCCCATAGGGTGGTAAAAGTGAAACTTAATCAAATCTACAGTTTGGCAATGCCCACAAAAATCCCACCAGCTGTTATATTCAAAGAATCCTTGGGGAAACTGCTCAAGATATGTTCTTCCAGAAGGATGTTTGCTGATGCATGAAATCAGTCATTTCAGAAGTGAACCAAAACCGGTATCATAAGCGTGAGTTCCAACACATGTAAACCCCAAGAATGCAACCCATAATTCATGAAGCAAGAGCCTCAGCTGGAGTTTCTCTCTCTATGGAATTATATGGCCATTTTCTGCAGTAAGGTACAACGACTATTGGATGATAAGAGTTCTCGTTCAGGTACAGGACCTTCCCTGGAAACTGTGAAGAATTCTCTGCTCCCTTCCATTTTACCTCCAAACAGAATATCTAAATTATAGCTCCAGTTCCCTGTTAAAAGCTACCTGTGCCTGTAATAAAATAGTATGTATTATTCAAAACCAACTGACTGTATTGTCTTGGTCTCATCCACTGAACTTTTACGGAGCTGCTCTGTCTCTGGACTAGCAACTTGAAAAAACAAAGACAAGGGTCCCCTGCAGGGATTGTTCTAGAGTCAGTCATTCAGGGAGGTAGAAGTCTCTTAAAAGGCAATGTATAAAGAGAAGATACAATTGCCTTTGGGGAGGTTTACATCTGTCACTTTTTCCATCTTGCAAATCCGCAGCAAAAATGTTGTAGGTGGACGGCTGAAGATTGTTCTTCTCAAAGGCTTCCTCCTGAAATGGGTGCCTACGCTCTAATACTGACTAAGCCACAGGGCTTTGCTTCTGATCTAATTAGATAATGATACTGCAATACAAAAGAAGAGGTTAATCTTGACTCCATCTGCAATCTTCTTTCCTTGTATACAATTGTAAACACCCTGGAAGTGTTTGGAATCGCCTCTCCCTATATGTTTTAGTATCAGCACATGCACAGAACAGCTACAAATACGCATTATTAGGGGACCTGAAAAGAGGAAAAAGGGAAGACAGTCTTAAAATATACTGAGCATTCCACACAGTTCTGGAGGTATATTAATGCCAGTGTGGATAACAAAAAAGACAAGAATAGCTACAGAATCTGACAATGACCAGCCAATATTCTCATTAGCCCTTCCCTTCCCTTCATCGAAAGTGCCCAAAGAAAGCCAGCATAGTCACAAGGGAAGATACCCATCATGTACATAGAGCTGTTTCTGGAAAGTGCCCTCCACTTACAGAACTCAGGTGCTCACTCTGGCCCTATCAACTCTGATTATTGTCTTAGGGCAGTCAAGGGAGATTTCCAGTCCACTAGAAAATCAGTAATTCGAACATCCCTACTAGGTTCCTGTTCTCTGCACCACTCTATCTGTGCCTCTTGCAAACTAAACAGTCACTTTCCCATTTTCTGTCACCAGCAAATCACTATCCAAACAAACAAAAGTACACATTTATCTAATACATAAGCATAATCTTCTTTACATCCAGGAGGAAAGTAAGTTGAACTAATGCTCAGTTTAACAAAAGGGGTGAATTCATATAATGACATTGGCAGCTGTTAAAAGACAGGAAAGATTGTCCAAACTTGTATGAATTGGACCACCACTGATACACACAAGGGCTCTAAACCATTCTTCCTTATAACTTCTAAAGAAAACAAGAAGAAATAAAGCAAAAGCAATCTGATTACAACAGAAATTACTGAGAACAGAAAATTACTCAATGTACGTAATGCAATAAGCTACTATTGAAAAGCATCAGCAAAATGCTGCCTTTTCTTTGTAGCATTCTCTATGCTAGTGGCATTCAGCCACCACTTTACAGTCATTTTTTTTGTTATTTTACCTTATTATGATGTTAATCCAGAAGCAACAGACTTGAATCTTTATTAAGCAAATGAAATTATTTTGCTCTTCATAAAAAAAAAAAATAATAATAAACAAAATTGTTACTGCATCTCTATAATTATAACACCTTGTCGCTACAAAGGAGGAGCAATACACACCTCAGTTAAAGATTTTACCTTCAAAATGGACGCAAACTAATGCATAGGAAGTTCTGCACAAATGAGCGTGGGAACTTCTTCACAGTGCAGCAACGGAGCACTGGCACAGGCTGCACAGAGAGGTGGTGGAGTGTCCTTCTCTGGAGACATTCAAGACCCGCCTGGACGCCTACCTGTGCAACCTGGGCTAGGGAGCTGCTTTGGCAGGGGGTTGGACTCCATGATTTCTGGAGGACCCTTCCAGCTCCTACAATTCTGTGATTCTGTTATAGTGACACGCACCCAGATCTTGTACATAAATATTTATACCTGAGTGAATGGGCTTATGTGCATACATATATATATAAACAGAGGCAATATGTATGTATACATATACCCACATTTACACATATCAGTATGAACAGATTAAATCTACCAATATATATTATATTGAACACATTAATAGATAAAACATAGAAATAAGGAGAGGACACATACAATATGCTCACAGATTGCTCAAATGAAAATTTAGAAATCTGGGGAAAGAAACAGTACATGCCTCTGTCCCCTGAAAGAGGGGAGTATTCTGATGTCCTGAGACATGCCTGTATTAGATGTTGTTGTCTGCTGGCACATTTCCACCACTATACAAGCATGCCTTGCTCTGCCTAATTTGTAATGCTGGTTATCTGGACAGGAGTTGGAGTACAAGTCAGGACAAGTTTTCTCAGGTTAAAACTGTGGATGACAGGAGTAAGCAGGAAAGGGATAGGCTTTTCTTTGTTATGCTGGTACTCCAAAGTCTAGCTTGCTTGACATTCATCTCTGGCATTTAATATGAACTGAATTAGCTTCTGCCTTTTTTAGAATGCAATTTTAGCATTGAACCATATTAATAAGTGAGTCTCTTTTAAGTAGTAGGTCATACACTTCCTTCAGCAAGCTTTATTAATTTCAGTTAATTTATATCAGGGGTGAATTTGGCCCAAAATGTTTTACTGTAAGACAATACTTCTAGCACACTATCCGTAACTATGCTTTGGGTAAGCTCTACCCAATATGCTATTGTTGTGATTTCAGGATTCATTTGGCCATATAGTTTTCAAGTTGTACTTTACAACTTGAGAGCGTCCAAGCCAAAGCCTAGGTTTGCTTCAAAATTAGGTTTATTTATTGCAGGATGTATGTGACTTCATGCTTCTCGCTTGGCCTGAAGAGGTTTATTTTCCCTGCTTAACTCCTGTCAATGAGAATCATACACAGTGTTGTAACACCACAGTTATGACTTATATAGGGAAGCTTACTCTATTTTTATTTGGTTTTATACTTTGTATACAGGATACTGAGAGTATGTGGGATTCAAGAGGCTGAAATAATGAAAAGAAACTTGATAAGTGGTATTATACAAGTTAAAAAGTTTCATCTTACTTACAGTGTCCCTAAGTGTCTTATTATTATTGGAAAAGACACGGTCATTGTCAATGAACAACCAGTTTTACAGCAATCCTAGAGTCTATGGATTTGTGTCTACTTTAGACGATATATTTTTCCTGGATGTTTACATTATCAAATTCCAGACAAGAAATAAAATAGTCAGCCTTATTCATTAATGTCTGTCAAGGTCCTCTGACTATTTTTAGTAAAGCAACTTGCACACATAGCCATAACTCAGCCTTAGAGACAGCAGAACATGATTTATTAAAATCACAAATGGCAGCACCTCTATTCCCCGTCTGCAGTTACTCACAATTTTCCTGATACTTTCACATGTGAGGTTAAAAATGTGCAGGTGTGAGTTACAATTCAGTGATGATTTAAATCACTGTGGACTTAAAAGCACTGGCATTCCATGATGCACCAATGGGGAGACTCTCCCTGGAAGTGAATAGGACTAACCCTGCCATGTGGAGGGAAGAGAAATGTGGATTAGTGTAAAACCACCTATGGGATGATTATGGGAAAATTACAAAAGAAAGTAAGCAAAATTTATCACAGGATACTTGGGGGAATCAATCACCAATGGCAGGGAAAGGAAGGGATCAAGGACAGATATGGTATAAGACCAAGAACATGGTGGGACAAAGGGATTCATAAGGCCGGGTCCATGTGTATATGCAGCTGCTCAGCATGCTTGACTGAGCCCTGCACCTGACCACTGCAGACTAACCTGTACTGTTAGTAAGTCCCATTCCCAATTATCTCCTGTGTGAATGCTCTCTCTATTGTGAGCCCGTGTGTCTGAATTCTACCAAAAACCAAGAAGGATTCATAGGTGAGTAGAAGACAGCCACTGGAACAAGAGGCTATAAACTTGACAGCTTGTAGGTCCAAGTAATAACAACTAGAGGATTATGAGTCAGTGTCTAAAATCAGTTGGAGGTCTGCTTAGTGCATGTGTAACTCACAAGCAGACTTCAATCCTGATCAGCTAGTGGGGCTGAAACACAGCAAGCCATCTATGTTTTGTATGTTTCCACATGCCATCTTCATCTGTGTGGGTACAGCAGAGGCACTTCTGTGTTTGTACAGGTCCACATGACTGGCTGAATGAAATGCATATATGGACATGTTTGTGTTCCTAATGGAATACATGTCCTGCCTTGTTACTAAGTGGATCTGTAAATACAGGACGAAGGCTGCCATGCAGCCATTGGGCTGGGGTAGGAAGAAGAAATCCCCTTGGTTCCCAAAGCCTCACCAGACTTGGCCTATGGCTAACAGTCTTGATTTACAGCCATCAAAATGAGAAATTGTTGTAGATTTCTTATAAATAACTTGCATTTCTGATTGAAAAATCAATATGACCCAACTAGTTTTCAGTAAGGTAATGGAATCATATCATATAATTATAGAATGGCTTAGGTTGGAGGGTGCCTTAAAGATTATCTAGTTCCAGCCCCACTGCCATGGGCAGGGGTGCCAACCACTATTAGGCTGCATAGGGCCCTATCTAACCTGGCCTTGAATGCCTTCATAGATGTTGTATCCACAACCTCTCTGCACAACTCATTACACTGCTTCACCATCCTCTTGAGTAAAAAAAATTATTCCTAACATCTAATTTAAATCAATCCTCTTTTAGTTTAAAGCCATTTCTCCTCCTGTCTCTATGAGACCAGGTAAAAAGTTGGTCCCTCTCCTGCTTGTAAGCTCCCATCAAGGACTGGAAGGCCACAATGAGTTCTCCCTGAAGCCTTCTCTTCTACAAGATGAACTAGCCCAGTTCCCTGAACTCTTCTTCATAGGAGAGGTGCTCCAGCCCTCTAATCATCTCTGTGGTTTGTGCCTGGACCTGCTCCAACAGTTCTGCATCCTTTTTGTACGGAGGACCCCAGGCTTCGGCACAATATTCCAGATGTGGTCTTACAAGAGCAGAGTAGAAGGGGACAATCGCCTCCCTCTTCCCGTAGGTCACTTCTCTTTTGATGCAGCCCAGGATACTCTTGTCCTTTTGGGTTTGCAAGAGCACACTGCTGGCTCATGTCTAGTTTTTCATTCATCAAGATCTCCAAGTCCTACTCTGCGGGGCTGCTCTCAATGAGCTCTTCTCCCAGTCTCTGATCCAGCATCCGTATGCTTAATATTTACTTACTGTTAATTTCCTCCTTTGGGACAAATTCTCCTTCAAGTAATTCTGCAAGATGCAGGGTCAAAACCAAAACCCAATGAGTAACTTTTCATGGAGAGATGAGAAAATATGTGGCCCTCTGCATTTTTCCTTATTTTTCTAGCTCTCAGATTTCTCTGCTGATGGTATGACATTCACCTCCCTGAATGAAGTAAAGCTCACACACAGGTAGACACACACAGCTTCTGGTTTTATGGACCTCAAAGAGTATTTTAAGCAGTCAGGCATTGACAGTCATATTAAGTAAGCTGGTGGAATTTACAGGTTTTCTGACCCAGGTAAAATATCTTACTCTAAGAGCAAAGTATTAAACTTCAGCCCCCATCCTCATTTACCAATTCTAACCCTGTTATGCAGGTGCAATTAGAGTGTTTAGTTCCTGAAGCACTCAAGGTAATGACCGGACCATGATTGAAAAAATTATACTAGCCATGTTCTGTTGGTGTAGTCTCAACCACTCGAACATTTCCATAACCACAAAAAAGATGCAAAAGGGCAGAATTTAACTCTGTTGCTTAATGAAATTATTAAAACCTTCAAGGTTTTTTTTTCTTTTATTCTTATTTTTATTTTTATTTTTATTTTTATTCTTATTTTTATTTTTATTTTTATTTTTATTTTTATTCTTATTCTTATTTTTATTTTTATTTTTTTTTATTAACTAGCTGCATCGCTTCCTTTCTTTTCCTGCCCAGTGCGAAAACCCACTCTGTGAAGATCAGCACAAGAGAGAGAATAGGTGTCATTCTCATCTACCTCAAAACCTAACCATGGCATGTTCCATCTTATCCTCGCTGCTGTAGCTGATGTATTGCAATTATAAACAACATTTGTTATTATTTTAAACATGCAAAGCGGGAAGAAATATGACTCTTACACAGAAGACGTAGGCTGTAGATACTAGACGAGAGGCAGATGGTAAATCATGTGTAAAGCCAAGGTCCCTGTCATTTATTTTTCTTTAGAACAGGTACATAATGAATGATGAACAAAGAAGTGGTTAACTCAGTTTGACTATTATGTAATTCCACATACTTCTTTCTGTTAACAATTTGGACTACTTCATCTCTATCCTCTCCAAAGAGAATTAAGTCTTCAAATTACATCTGTCTCCCTCATCAAAATCAACAGCTTAAATGAACTGTGGATGAGAATACAAGCCTAGCAGTGAAAAGAAAGCGCAATCAGGAAACACAGCTAAAAAGGTTTCCATAGCATGACTGAAGTCATAACGCAGTGTAAGTCTATAGCCATACCACTTCCTAGAAGGAATTATTTCATGTTTGTTTTACAGATACTAGCACAACAGAAGGCTCTCTCTTACATTTTTTTATCAAATATTCCTTCTAAAATATTACTTTCTAAAGTGAGGAAGTAAGCAAAGGCCAAATAACCTCAAATATCTGCACTAAAGCATATAGTTCACATGGGAGTAATTGTCAATTTGCTTTTTTTTTTTTTTTTTTTTAATTGCCNTAATTTTTTTTTTTTTTTTTTTTTTTTTTTAATTACCACTGCTGGGATATTTCAAAAGGCCTCCTAATAACAAGTTAAGGAACAAATGAAATATACATGAACACTTGCTTGTAGGAAGCTACTGAGATTCAAACAGTTACTGAAAACAACTGAAACTTCTTGCCCTTCTATCTAAGTTCCATGGCCCTTTCCCATCAGATTTAAAACACTCTTTTGGAGATGAACATGTTAAAGAACTGGTTCAGAAGGAGCACTAATTCTTCAACACAAATCTAGTTAAACTTTAACTTCTTTGAAAGTTGGTGAAAAGGTGATTATATTTAGTGGAATTTGAAGACCCTTGTCTTTCTGCTTCCAAGTGAATGCACGCTTAGATTCAAAAAGATGACGATGTTACCACATGGTACATTCTAAACAAAGGCTGGTAGTTCTGCTGTGCTCTATACTGATGGTGTTAAACAGAAAATGATAGCTTCTAGATTCAAAGCCTAGCTGGCACAGTAGGCAGGCAATCTGAACCACCAACATCTCAGCTTGTTACTAGTCCCAATGCTTCTGACAGACAAAAAGACAGAACTCAAGCAGAAATCTCTGATACAAGATTTGGTTATATAAATAGCATGATTGCATGCAATGCCTTTTGGAAGTAATACCTCAGGAAACAAAAACAAAAAAAAAGGTCATTTTGTCATGTCATAAGGATATCACAGGAAAGTTTCCACAAGGTTGTTTTTTTATTAAAATTCTTAAATAATGAACGTGATAAAAAGGTAAATGGATGGTTCTCAAGTAAATGAGGAATCAGATAAAGCAACAGGAAACAAAGAAAAGGAGTCAGTAGTTGATCAATGGAGAAAGTCTACCTCTGAATTTCAGGGGACCAGTATTAACATACGGGCTGTTCACCTCAATCCTAAATGATTTGAAAAAGAAAGCAAGCAGCCCAGTGACAGCATGAACTCCAGAAGTCTGCTTAGGTCCTGAGTGCATGCGAATAAAAGAAAAATCCACAATGAGTTAGTAAACACAGACACTACACTCAGTTCTGGAAATCTCAGAGCTGTCAGTTCCAAGAACCCAGGAAATATTCCAGGTCTATGTGTTCTCACACTCTTCCCAAAATACTTATCTTTGCCTACTGACAGAGAGTGGACAGGATCAGATGGATCTTCTCTGATTTTGTACAATGGCAAACTGACTTAAATTCCCAAGCTATTTTTTTGCCAAAATGTTACACTTATATCCTTACATATAGTGAGAGAGTGCAAACCACACAAGTTCTGAGGCAGAAGACCATTCAGACTAATGCATTTGAGTTCTTCCTGGAGGGCATTCATTTGAGACTGAAGATCACTTCTGTTTGCAATGCTTTCATTTTAAGTCCAAATAAATTCTTGCGTGCTCAAGTAACATGCAACTTTTGTTGGGATTCTCCTTGCTTTTGGGGGATTTTTTGGTGTTTTTATTTTATTTTTTTTAAGATATTAATGTTCATACTATCAGGTTTTTTTTTTTTTGCTTTTTTTTTTTTAAGCATAGAGGACAAAAGTAGCCATCAGTTTTATGAGTACAGTTGAGTCATAGCTCAGTGAGGTATTCTCACTTAGGGTCTGCCACATTTTGAGTAGTATCATGTTTTGTGAACTCTGTCTTCCCAAAGCCTGTCAGTTCATGTAGGAGAATGCTTCAGGGAAGTGTGAGGGAATTAATTTCTTAGAGAATACAGAGCTGAACTCTGAGATCTTAAATCCTCTGAGAATGAAAGATCTGTCTTAGTACGAATGTAAGTTTAGACGTTGTGGGCTTACAGAAGGGCACTTTCCAAAACAACATGTGAACACACAAGTTAAAAAAGACTCTAAAAACATCTTTACTCTTGCACTAGCTTCTATTCTTGCTTGGCTTCATGAGTGTTTTGTTTTTTTTAATTAATTTTTCCTCTTTCTTAACTGAGGCCATGGAGAACCCTGATCAACCATCAGGGTTCTCAAGTCTTCAATTGCAAACTAACCCTCACCTTCAGGTACACCTTCAGACTACGACCAAACTCTACTTTGAAATAACATCACGCAAAAAAAATATATCCATATACCAGTCTATGCTTTGCAATGCCATTATCAACATGGCGCAGCTACACACCATCTCTTAGATGATGCATGCAGTCTCTTTCTCCTCAACACCTCAAGCAAGAGATCTGAATGTGGGCAGAGGACAGCAAAGCGCTTCATCAGACCCCACTCAGTGTAAAGAAGGTTGAAGTGGAGAACTGTCAAGGTGTTACAGCCAGCCCCCAAAACATGAGATGGAAACAGTGGAGACTGCAACTGAAGTTCCCAGCAGCTCATTACCTCTGCCATCACTTCCTTTACATATAAACTCTGAAATGTTTTAACTGGTCTCTAAAACTTCCTTTCTTGGCCACAGGTTTTCAGAATGTATCATAATAAAACATCAGGAAGTATGAAACACAGTAATGTTCAGTTTTAATAAACAACATACTCAAGTGAAAGAAGAAAAATGTGTTTTACTCACACAATAACTCAGCAAGCAAGACTCACTGAGTCAAGCTCAGTCATGTATAAGAGGGAATCCTACACCAATAACCATGGGCTTCATGTGAAGGAAAATAAGTAATCCTAATATTTCAGTGGAACTACTGCTAAAGGAATGTCATTCTTGGCTGGGAAGCAGTAAAACAATCAAAGAGGCTGAGCAAGATTTGTCCCTAGTAACCCCTATTTCATACAACATTCAAGATGATGCTAGGAATTATTATAAATCTATTAATAAATTGCAATGAATTAATCTGGTAACAATAACTTCTCAATGTATTTTCAACATATTGAGACAGCTTAAGTGATAAAAGAGAAACTGCATGGATTTTACCAAGGCTGAAACGTGAATTTAGAAATCCTGTTAGAAGTTATGTTTTGTTTTCAGTAATTTCACTAATATTTTATGTAATTGAAAAAGAATCCACAAAACATTTTGTTGAAAAGATTTTACTAGCATCACAGCTCATTTCAACCAGTTTAACTTGTTTATTCGTTCTAACATATGGATGCTAATTTGCACACATTCTGGTCTCCGAGATGAAACCACGCTCTCAGACAAAACAGGCAAAACCAGAGAAAACAATGCAACCCATCTGTTGGAAAAAGGCGAGAAACAAAAAAAATCCCCCTCTTGTGTTTTTTTACTTGCTCTTTACCGCTCATCTCTTCCTCTCCTCTTAGCAACAGCGCGTGGAGCAGCCAACCAGGACCTGCTCCCGGCGCTGAAGCATCACAGCCGGGGTTACTGCCGTGCACTGACCGCCAGTAACCGCGAGCCTGGCAGCCCGGGCATGCGGCACCTCTACTGCAGTGCACCTGCTGGGGATGAGGGCAGGCTTTTTCCGACTCCTCTGGCAAGGATTAGCAAATAATTTAGGGCAAATCCCACACCCCCTTCCCCTCCCCCCCTTCCCTTTATCTTTTGGGTCCTTGGTTATCTCCTGGTGGGGGGGGGGAATCTTTTAAATGAAGTCACTGCAAAGATGCTGCAAAAAGAAAACCCTAGCTTAATAAAAAGAAACAGGTCAATCTAAGCACACATGAGCATGCATACCAGAACAAATTCATAGCAGAGCACCAGAGTGAATCAGTAAAAGCCAGTCTGCACTAAGGATTTGACAGTGGGTCATGTTTTCATCTTTATAATTCAGAGATCAATATTAACATATTACACAGACCTCTCAACTAAAACATCAGTATCAGCTGTTCTGATGACATCACCTCAGACCGTGATGGACACATTCAGCATCTTTTAGGAATGTCAAGCAACCTACCAAACATTCCATATTTCCCCACTGGACACTATGGAGCCAGTCAGAATAAACACAGACATTCATCTCCTTCCTTTCACAGGCAAACCTCCTCTGCATGTTTCATGTGCTCCATCTCAAAGTTATGAAGTTGTAATCTTGTAAGAAAATACAGGGCCTCTTAAGCTACTCGTTTTCCCAGGGTCTGAGCTATTGCAACAACCCCAAAATAGTAGAACAATGTTTATTTCTGCTGAGCATGAATTTCTGTTGCTGCTAATCCGCTCGGTAAGTAGACCAGATTGCAGCCTGACCGGCTGGAACCCCTTCCCTGAGAGGTTACTACAGATCAAACCCTACCAACACCTCCAACCACAGGCAGCACAAATGAGTCACTACAGTTCTCAAAATAACAGTGGAGAAATTTCCAACGACAGCGTTGCCTAATTAACCACAAATACTGAAAAGTACTATAAAAAAAAAAGAATTCCCAAGTTCCTGTGGAGTTTTAAAAGCCAATTTATTACTATTTTCTTCCCAGACACACTCAAATTATGTAGAAATGATAGTTTCCTACGTTATGGCAAAAACACCAAGAAACAAAAGGATAAATATCTTTTCTGCATGTGCATGCAGAGTCAAACTAGCACTGAAAGAATTATGGCAAGACAGAAAACAGAAGCTACTTATTGTTCTTTCCTCATATTTGGGACTATCCATAATTTTATGCCAAAATCACTCATTCTGTTTAGGTAACTTCATTGTACCCACAACAAAAACAGAAGAAAACTACAGCACTGACTTTTCAATAAAATCTTCTTGCAAACAGTTTTCAGGCATTCCTACATTTCAAACCTACGCCCCAATCCATGTTTCTGTAGTTTGTATTTTAAGACGCATTTTCAATCTGAAAACGGTTTAAGCAAATAGTTCAGAAGCCAAGATAAGAGGCACTGTCAGAGCTCTTTTTCAACCTGATAAGACAGTGAAATTTTGAACATGGTTTGCTCTAAAGCTCTATGACATTGCATTCCCTCTTTTAAGAAGCCCACATATGATCTCACAGAGGGCTCTCCTCTTCCTCTCTGAATCAGCTGGCTGCATCATCCTAAAAGAAAAGAGAAGGCATTCTAGGACTAAACAGCTCTATTGTTTCTTTGACTGCTGATTTTTCCTTTTTCTTCCTTTGGCAGTTCATCTTAAACATACAACGCAAAATATCTGCTCCAGCAGTCCTGGAGGTATCCTAAGGAAACCTTGAATCTTGCTGACCAGCAGGAGACTTTTGGCACACACCTGAACTAAGATTGGAATCAAAGAGTAAGACATTTTTGGTTCTGGAAGAGAGTAGTTAGACTATGATCCTTAACCTCAAAAGATCTGTATCATTTATCACTCTCTTCCATTCAGAACTGCAGAACAAGCTCATTCTACCAGTTGAGTAAATCTCTAAACTATGTGAGATCATCTGAAAATTTTACCTTTGTAGCATTTTCCAAATTTCCACACTGATAAGAAATCTTACTGAACTAAATGTGGCAAACACAGCTTCTTTCCTTGTGTTAGACACATTCCTGTTAACACCACTGAGTTCAAGTAGAATTACACCATGAATCCATCAGCCTTAGAATCATCCAAATGGCATGTTAAGGCTGAGACACAAATGAAAGAAGAATTCCAATTGGAAGATTTGTGTCATATTTAGTTCGTTTTGTTTTTTACTGTTGACAAGCAATTCAAATTCACATTCTTTGTGCTTTTAATAAAAAGCAAAGAATACTACGAATCATTAGTTTCACTGTCTGAATGATATAGCAAAGTACAGAACACAATGGCAGAATTACTCACGAGTCCTCCTTTTGTTTTAACTTATAATCTAACCTTAACATTACTTTAAAATATCATTCTCTCTGAGGAAAGTACATTTTTTGTTGTTGTTTTTTAGTTGAATTTTCCTCCAACACATTAACACAAATTGTCTTTGAGAGCAAACTATATTTTTCCCTTTGTGATCCAACACTTGCTGAAAGGTTTTCATTAATTCATTGCAGAAAAATGTAGAAATAGCAGATTTTTTGTCCAGCTTGATTTCAGAATAGAAACACCATTAGTTTAAAAGGACATTTTTAGAATGGTATCCATTGTTCCTTACTGCCATGAACAGCACCAAAGAACAGTACCAAAGAACAGTATGAACTGAGAGGCATATTCCATTTTCTTTTTCCTTTTTTTTTTTGTTTAAGTTTGTACATACAAGCTTACTGTTGCTTTGTTTGTTTTGTGGTTTTTTTTCTAATAAGTTGAAATTCCAGCACTGGACTTCCTACCTTTTACCTCGTGGAGAAATATTGGTAGGTGGACAGTTGGACTAGATGATCTTGGAGGTCTTTTCCAGCCTTGGTGATTTTATGATTGTATTTTAAGATTCTAAGTGTGTTTTCTGATACTCATTAAAAACCAAACCAAAACAAAACAAACGAACAAACAAACAAAAAAGAACACAACAGTCAATTTAAACATTTCACTTCATGGCAACGAGAAGTGAATCCCAGTTGAGCTAAAAGAGTTACCAGTGTTTGAGGGTAAAACGTTACCCATTTCCTCAACCTCATATTTTTATGCCTACCTTCAATTGAGATTATTTAGGCAATTCCTTTTCCAGTCTGCTATTTCTGGATTACTGGAAAACCATCGCTACTAAAATCAACATATTGGGTCAATTCCTGGAGTAGGAACATAGCTGGGAGGAAAGTTTTTTTCTAGGTTTCTGCAGTCTGGTAAGTAACTCAGTGAATCATAGAAGTGTTGCTTGGAAAGGACCTCTGGAGATCTAAACCAGCCTTATGCTTAAAGCATTATGCTCACTAACACAAGATGATGACAGATGCGGCCCTGCCCTGCTCAATCTTCTGAATCCCCCAGCACAGAGAAACTACACCATTTGAGTGACTTGTCCCAGCACTGCATTCCCCTATTGGTAAAAAAATATTTCCTAGCATCCACTGTAAGCCATCCCAAATGTAGTATGTGGCCTGTGGCCACATGTATCAGCTGGTAATACCTACAGGAATTTGGCTCCAGTGTCTTCAGAGCTGCCGTTTGAGTAGTTGTAAACCACTACAAGATGATCCTCCAGCTTTCCCGTCACTCAACCAAACAAAACCAGCTTCCTCAGTTGCTCTTTATAGGTACCAAACCAATTTTTCACTTCTCTGATAGACCCTTTCCAACCTCCCACTTCTGTTGAATAAGAGGGCGCAAACAGATGCAGTGTTCCTGTTGCTCTCTCACCAGTATTAACTAGAAAAGGGTAACTTCTCTCCATCTCCTGGCCACATCCTCCAAAGGTAGCTCATTATGTTATTTGCCTTACTTGCAGTGAAAGTACACTGGCTCATATTCAGCTTGGCTGATTAAACTCCCCCCCAGATCTTTTAGATCCCTGGTCAGCAGAAGAGTGCCAAGACCTGCTAACAGACAGCATTCCTTACAGCCACTCAGCAGCTGACCTTAGTGATCCAAGAAAAGACATACAAGGTGCAAGGCCAAGTGAGGAGTGGAGAATAACAACACCTGCTCACAGATACCCAGGAGCTGGAGAATCCATGACAAACAGTCATTCATGCCCTACAGTCAAACACCACAACTGCTCTTTCTTAGCAGCAAGCTTCTTTCATTAGGATGTGTCATTTGGTTCAAGCCAAGTCACTCTCAGACATGTTAACAAATGCAGACAGTGGTTTTCAGTTTAGAACTTCTTGACCATTTTTGGATAGTGAGAAAGAGGTCCAGTTAAAACCCTCAGGTGTTTAAATCCTATGCAATATAATTTGACATAGATTCATTT
>VXAB01008627.1:0-10466 GCA_013399175.1 Odontophorus gujanensis | reverse complement strand
TCTGTTTGGTTATGTTGTTGGGAGAACGGGATGTCCATCCTGCTTTCTTATTGACAAGCTTATTAGTTTGATTTATGCCCACGCAACACATCTGGCCCAACAGATAAATCAAGAGAGAGTAGCACCTTTGTATCTGGATGATTTGCAGTTTTCTTTCCTGTAGAGAAGCTGTTCTCATGATTAATCCCCATATGTGAATTTGGGATTTAGGGCTCCTTGGGTTTGTATTTTGGAGTCCTCTATGGGATTTCAAGGCCCATGAGTTGGAATTTTGGGGTCCCCAGGTTAAAATTTTGGGGTCCTTTGTAGGATTTTGGGGTCCCCTGCAGGATTCTGTGGTGTCTATGGGTTGTTGGGGTCCCTTGGTTGAACTTTTGGAGTCATCTGTGGGATTTTGGGGTCCCCAGATTTAAATGTGGAGATCCTCTGTAGATTTTTGAGGTCCCCTGTGGGATGTTGTGGTCCCTGGGTTTGAATTGTGGGGTCCCCTCTTGGATTTTGGGGCACCTTGGGTGGATTTTGAGGTTCCTGGGTTGAACTTTTGGGATCCCCTATGGAATTTATGATTTGCCCAGGATGGAATTGTGGGACCCCTGCGGGAATTTGGGGTCCGCTGTGTGAATGTTGGGGCCCATGAGTTGAACTTTTGGGGACCCCTATGGGATTCTGTGATGTCTATGAGATTTTGGGGTCCCTGGGTTGAACTTTTGGGGTCTCCTGTGTGGACTTTTAAACACCCTATTAACATATGCAACAGCCATTGCTGCAGAGACCAGCTTCAAGGCAGGTAAGACTGCATTTGGCAAGGGATCTAAACAAAAAAGGCTGACCAAAAAGCTCTTTTCAGTGCTTTTTTTAAGCCAGCAAGGCGCTGTGCCTGAGCCGGGGCTGTCAGCTTGTGGGTGGGCTGCTTAACTAGCAGGGGTGGAGCTGGCACTGCCCACTCTTTATCTCTCAACCTTGACCCTTTGGTACAAGGCTATAAATAGCTCCAGGGAGGGCAGAAGCTACCTTCCACCCACACAGCTCTTCAGGTGAGAAAAGGTGTTGGTATAGTGTCTGAGACTGCAGGTTTAACCATGGTCTCCACCAGACAGCGGGCTTCCTTTTTTGGCTAAGTGAAAGCCTAGGTGAGACAATTCAGCATAGCTCAGCTGAGAAAGATGCGTGTTTATTCCACAGGCAATCAGTTTTAAAATTAAGGTTTCTGTTATATGTCTTTTTCTTCCTTGTGCTTTATAAAATATCCATTTCTTTTAGACATTAATCTTAATTGCTGATATAATGACTTCTGATTATGACCTCAGAGTTGCCATTTAACTGTCAAATGCAATGACAGAAAGCAGTAATTTGCATTATTCTCATGCTGAATATTGAAATCTTCAAAAACTTAAAATTTTATAAGAATTTTCTGCCTTTACAGAGAAGCTGTAATCTCCCTCTGATTAAAAGGTTGAGTCTATGGAAACTTAGCCAAGATAACAGGCATGCCTTGCATCAGAAAAGTATTTAAGAATCCAGGAACTTATACCTGACTAGAGTACTAATGTCTTGTCCTGAAATCATACCTTATAGACAGATAGATAGACTATAGTTCATGGTTTTTGCATAACTGATACAAAATGAACTCAGTGGGACTGAAAACTGTCTCCCAGTTAATCATCCCACTTTTGCTTTGCCGCTGATTGTGCAGTTATAAAGAATGGATGGAGTGTGATGGCTACAGCATCCTGGAGCGTCAGCCCTAACAGCGGTTAGTTTTCCCTTTCTCTGAGGTGCAGACTCTTGCATTGATGATATACAGACAAGCAAGTCAAAATCTAACACACACACACATAGACTAAACTTGTGTTTTCCACCTTTTGTTTCTTGTCAGTTTAGTCTGTACTGGAGGGACTATAAAATCCAGATGTCATTTGCGTTGCTGAAGAATATCTATGCTTGTCATTTGCCCAGCCTTGCAGAGAGAAATCAATGCAATTAATGAAATAGCTGTGCTCTGGACACCTTGTGTAGAAATAAATCTAAGTTAGATCACTCTGTGCTCATGGATGTATGTATATGGGTAGTAAAATAGATCTGATAGACAAGATGTTTCTTCTCAGTCTAGTGACATAATTTTCACCATACTGATTATCTTTTAGTTCAGATTTTACTGAATACATTTTGCAATCACTCAGAAGCACAGCTTTGAGACCCAAGAGGAAAAATCTATTTTTCACAGGTTTTCAAAAATTTCTTCTGTTTTCTAATGGTTGAGAATGAAACAAAATGTTTCAAAATACTCTACTGTAGTGCTTCTCAATCTGTTGTCCAATGAAATAGCATATTAAGCAAACATGATTTATTTAAATGTACTTAATCCTGTATTCTCTCTAACATGGGAGGAAGCAAACTACTATGAACACACAAAACTCAAAACACAGTTCCATGTGTGACAGCAAACTTCAGTATTGGATTTATTTTTTTTCTCATTAAACAAAGGATTGATTCTTGTAAATCTGGGTGTAAGAGCTTATCATGGTGTTACCCGTCCATGACAGGCTGAGAGAAACAGCACCAGAGTGTCCAGTGCAGAGCTCCACCCCTCTTCTGCTCTCCACCAGAACATTAACTGCTCAACTCCCGACATGATGTTCTGATGTGGAATACCGGCATCAAAGCCACAAAACCACAACAGAGCTCCAGGGGATGTAAAAATACTGACACTGTTACATTAAATAGTGCCTCAATTTAAATATTTCTCCTTCAACTGTAACATTTTGTATTTTGTATCATACAGGATATTCAAACTGATAAATGGAAACATGGCATATTTAATTCGGTAAATATTGAAATGGTACTGTACCTAAATTCCTAATCATTCACTGAAATAAATTTTATATAAAACCGCCATGGTGTCAAAAGTTCTTTATTTTTTTGCACTGATCTCTAGTATTATCCATATAGTCAGGTTTGAACACACAAGAAAATAATGCGCATTTTCATATCCTCCACTGTACCTCAGAACAAAAATGTTTGTAAAACATAACAGTAATTTTAGTACATCTTCATTTTAGTATCACCTTAAATGCACACAGATAAATCACAAGGGAGTTCTCTACAAGAATTGGTGTAAAGAAATTCTCCGGCATCTCAATAACATGGAACAGATGAGATCTGTAGAGAATGACTGTGTCTGAGATGAATAAGGATTCTGGCTGAGGATATAGGAATTACACAGTAATGGATTATCAGAAGAAATTTTTCAGTACATGATTATCAGAAAAAGTGTTTGTCTTGCAACATACAATCCCAGGGATTCAGAATCTCTTTTTTTTTATTCTCTGCAGAAGAGAGGGTCAAAATATTTCTGTACTTAAAGGGTGGGTACACAGATGATAGAAGTTCTCTCTTCCAAAGTAATTACATGGAGAAGGCAAGGGACAATTTGTACAAGTTGCAAAAAGAGAGATTTCATCTTCATGTAACAAAAAAAAAATATATATATATATATATTTACAGTTAGAACAATCAGTCACTGACATAACCTCCCAAAGGACATGGTAGAATCACTATCACTGGAGATTTTCAGGATGTGAATGTATGGGGTGCTAGACAGTCTCATCTAGGCACTGTTTCCCATAAAAAATTGGACTTGGTAACCTTTTGAGTTCCCTTGTAACCTGGTCTCTTTTATGAATCTACAAGGATGAAAGGAGAAATCTCAACACATATATTAGTTAAGGTTTTGATGAGAAATAAATTGCAAAACACTGAGTTTATGGATCCTAATAAACCATGGGCGAAGGAAGCGAATCAAGCTATGCAGCTAAAACTTATTTTTACCCATATGAAAAGGAAAGTCAGTGGAGCAGATGAAGTTTTCATGATCACAGTTTTGAGTTAACAAGTATTTTCTAGCTGTCATGACTTTATATTCTTTAGTAACTTGCATTAATTCAGGTTATTACAGCAAGGTCCACTTTCTCTATTTCAGTCTGAGGTGAACTTCAATAATGGACATATGTAAAATTTAAGAAGCAGAAGGATAAATATGCATACATCTTTTTCTCTGATGTCATGAGACATCAGAGAGGTCCTCAGGAACCATTTAAGATAGTCTCATGAGCAAATAATAAGAATCAAAATAGGACCATTTCCTAGTATTCTTGTACCCTGTGAGACTGTAGTTTTATGGCAGCTACACATTTCATACATAGCAAGGGAAAGCAAGCATTTATAACATGGGCAAAAAAGTCAGTACTCTAAATAGTTGCATGGTTCATACTCTGAGAAGCATGCATAAAAAGCATCTGTAAAATAGGAAACAAAACACAAAGGCTCTTGAAAGCTGCTGGTGGAAAATTGAAATATTATGTGTATTGTAAAAACCTTATTTAATAGTTACAAAACACTGTGATTAGGGAGTCATGCTAATGAAACCATGCACATAGTTTTTATTTATGAGCTTAATGAGAACTGGCTCTCAAGTTAACTCATGTACAGATGGTCAGATATTTCCCAGGGCAATATTTTCACTGAATCTTTCACTGAGGTTAAATCTTTTGTGTGACTGATGTCCAATTTGACTACATTTGTCAAATCATCCAGCCCTAGCAGGCTGCTTTATACAAATCAGTTTATTGCTGATGAGTTTTGGAAGGTCTCAGATAGATTGACATAAAGAACAAAGCCTGAAAGCTTTGCCCATCAGAAGCTAGGGCAAGTTCACATAACCTGTTTGTTCTGGATCAGTTTACATGACAGACCTGCCTTTAAAGCCACTGACCCTGGAAGCTGTTCGCTATGGTATGCCCAGTTTATGAATGAATTTTCTAGTAACGGACATTAGGTTCACCCGGGCCCACTTCTCCAGCCTGTATGAAACTAGGAAGGGAACAGACAAACAATTATTTACGTGCTAATGCAACCACTACTCTACTCCTCAATGCTCTTCTGTAGATTTCTTCCACGTCAGGACCGCTGATGTCAAATGTACTGAGAACGTACAATGAAAATCAAACTATGGAGGCTAGTTCCTGTAATTCCAAGAGGGAGTAGAAAGAAAGAATAATTGGGAACATTCACAGTAGCCATGACTCATGACTCACTAACTGAAGGGAACTGTTTAAAGGTCTCTACTGTGTTTATACACGTGTAGAGAGAACTTCTGAAGGACTCCTTCGGCATTGTGAGAAAACATCAAAATAATTCTTTTAGAATCCTATTTTAGATTCAAAGTCATTACTGGACATGACTACTCCTGAAAAGAAGTTTGGTTGACATCAAGTTTTCCATGAAAGCTTTTCCCTTGACAGATTGGTCTTGTTTGATTAAATGTTCAAAGCCTCCTTTCATTCCTGGCTTTTAGAACAAAGGCCTACCTTCATCTTCTCTCATTTTAGGTACTGAAAAGTCAGGCATCTAAACTAACCTCAAAACTGAGGTTCCTTGTAGTGTCAAAAGAGACAAGAATCACATCCAGGAAGGCAATTCATTCTCCTTGTCTTTAGCACTGATCTTTGTACCCTTGGTATCTTTGCTCTCTTCTAATGTTCCTTTCCATCTTGGTGGATTATAAAAGAGAGAAGAGTACTTGGCTTCCACCAAATCCAGAACTTTAAGATCACTACACTAAGTAGAGGTAGGTTTTGAAGAATGCCTTGCCATAATGAGCTCTAAATTTCATAGCATTTTGAAGCTGAGAAAGGTGCAGCAGGTCACAGGGATTTAACATTGTGGAGGAGGAACAAGTTAACAAACATGGAAACAAAATGCACGCACAAAAGTTCATGGGACACCTAATATATGCACGAGTGCTGAAGGAGCTGGCTAATGTTTGTGACTCTCAACTATCTATGAAAGTCTGTGGAGATGAGGTTCCTAAGAACTGAAAATAGCAGCATTAGGTATTGGAACATGCGAAAGTAAAATATTTCTAGTAAGGGACAGATCACTCAAATTATGCAGTAACTGATGTTTGGGGGGATGAGTGGAAATCTGTCTGGTGTAATCAGCCATAGCAGTTTGCAAAGTGAGCAAATGTGTGAGCATCCAATGTAGATCTTTTTTAGTAACAGATATGTAGATGCAATCTGGATCAGAAGCTTGTAAAATTTGTAAATGATCTCGACCTTGCTGTATTAGCACTGGAAACATCTCCAGTCATGATGTAATGTTTTTTGAGAATGTATGTGGTAAAAAATATCCATTCAAGGATGATGAGAGGATCTTTTCTTAAGGCATCCCATTGATATAAGAAGCCATACGGTTGATAGGAGTTGGACATCATTGTAAGAGATACTGGAAGGGACAAACAAATGGAATGGCTATATTGATGTTGCAGTGCTGTCTAAGCACAGAGTCTAAGCACATTTAGTTTTTTAGAGGTTAAATCTGGGTCTCCTTTGAGTAGCTGGAATAGAGGGTGTAGCTCTTGAGTAGTAATACCCAAAAGCAGTAGCAACCAGCTGATGGTCCCTAACAATTTTTGAAGATCACTTAACGTGAGTGCTGTGGTTTTGTGTTTTTGATGCCGGTATTCCACATCATGCTGGGAGTTAGTGAATGCTGTGGCGGGGAGCGGGAATGGGGTGGAGCTCCGGACCGGACACCAGCCGCTCTCTGGTGCGTTTTTTTTCTTTTTGCCTTTCGGTTTGCCGTGGAGAGATAGTGCGTGTGCTTACCCTGTAGTTTTTGCTAACGTAAATTTTTATACCTTGGTTACCTCTCTCTCTCAGTTTATTCGATTTTGTTAGATTTAGTAGAATCACTGTTCCTCCTCAAATCGTACCTTTGTTTTTTTTGTAGTGCCATCTGTTATCTTCGTTTCCTTCCCCCTGGAGCGCACGGCCTTGCCCGGGCGGCCGCGTGGCACCCGACAGTGCATTTGTTTTTCTTCTTCCTCCCTCTCTCCCTTTCTTTTTTCCTTGTGTCCCTGTCACGGATAACACCGTTACGATACGATGAGGTACTATTTTGAGGATTGGTGGCTGAAAGGTGTGAGATGTGATTTTGCAACCTGAATATTTCCACGAGTTGCACCTTTTCCTCAGCTATTTGTAAACCAACAGATTGGACTGCCTGCTGGATGAGCAGTAAAGTGTCCCTTTACTGCTATCAGTATACCATCATTATCCCCTTACTGCTGTTAATGTATCATCCATGTAATGATAAATAAGGACATGAGGTGTAGCTTTTCATACTTGTTGCAGTACATTTGCCACAGTCAATTGGCATATTGTTCGACTATTTTCAAAGCATTGCCTATCCATCTGTGCCTGGTCTTGAGGTGTTGCCCGGACCCCTGTCCCCATGAGCTCAGGACAGGGTTGAGCTGGAATAGCACAAGTTTGCCTAAGCTTCTTACAGTCCTTTTGTACATGATGGGATTCCCCACAATTGTAACACTTCATTTTTTGAGCTGTCCCTACATCTTGTCGGGACACCAGTGTGGCTAGCAAGGCCATTTTATGACTTTCTGTGCTTACATCTTGACAGGCTTTAATCCTGTCAGTAATGAATGGATCTGCATTCTTTAAGGATTGTAAAGCCTTTTGACAATCCGCATTAGCATTTTCTATTGCTAATTACTTAAGCAAAATATTCCAGGTGGCTTGAATTTCTACTTGACCATTTACAAAATACACTTGAAGGACAAGAAATTTAATGTAAGGCTTGTCAGCCCCCTACTTGATGTAAATGAGGCATTAGGTGAATTGATAGCAGGTATCTGACGGATAGTGTGCAACACCAAAGTCTTAACTTGATCAAAGCATTGCCTATCCGCCTGTGCCTGGGCTTGAGGGCCCGGACCCCCTCCCCCATGAGCTCCTCCATGCCAATGTGAATTAAATTAGTCAGATTATTCATAGCNGCTCCCCGGGCGGGGGGGCAGCGGGGGGGCTGGGGGCGATGGGGAACAGTCGGAAGTAGAAGCCTCCCACAGTTGTGTGCCATTTTTGTCCCAAAGCGCCCCATCAAAAGAAAATCCAGTTATCAGAAACTCTTTGTCTGCAAACTGAGGTGGAAAGCTGCAGTTTTCATTCATCTTTGAGGAAACGATGTAATGGTCCACAAGAAACTTAAAACTGCCACTTCATGCAGTGATTGCCTGAGGATTTGTTAGGGCCTGAAACCACCCATGGCATTGCATTAAATAAATAAATAAATAAATAATAATAATAATAAATAGAACTTGGAGTGCAAGAAAGGCATTTGTAAACAAAGGCATGAAAATATGAACAAGACAGAGGCTGAGGGAACATTAATATGGCCCTGCACTTCCTGCTGATGTGCCTTCATTTCACTGTAGTTAAATTGGCTCAGCAGTTGGATGTTGGTGTGTGAACATGCAAGAACAGAGTAATAGATGCTGACTCCAAAAAAACAAAACAAAAAATGAAAAACAGTGACCGCCTCAATTTGATTATTTTTTACAGATATTCATAAGCACTTAGCACAGGTTTCCTGGGTTTGACGAAATTTCCCTCGGTTTTGTTTCTTTTTTTTTTTTTTTTTTTTTTTTTCCCCTCCTCTTCTGACTCGGGGTTCTTCCCCTGTCATCCAAAGGAAGAGAGGACGGAATGTGGGTGACTGTAGAAGTGGTTTCCGCGGTCTGTGCTGCCCTCGCGCGGCCAATGCTTGGAAGCACAGGCAGCACAACGCATGCGCATCGTAATGCGGAAGCGGCCTATGTGAATTCGGACCGCTCTGCGCATTGCTTCCGCCAATCTTGATGGTGATTAGTCCTCCAAGCGATGCGCGCATGCGCCAGAAAGACTTGCTCAGTAATGCCCGATTCCACAGAGCTGTGAGTCCAGCGGTTCCATTCAAAACATGGCTGTTGGAAAGTTTTGATAAGAGATGTGTATGTTTCTGAGATTACCCCGCTTATGTCTTATCTTATGGGGTAGCCTACACACACTATCCCGTGAAAGTTCTGTAGACTATAACAGTACTTGAACTTACCAAGTTTATTTACTTACTTTATGGCATTTAATTCAGCCTTTTTGTATTTTTCAGTCCATGAGCGAACACTAAATTTCCCAATTTCTCCCACGAGTGTATTTTGCAGAGATCTGTTCTGAACAGTAGCAAAAAGCTACAGACAACTGCAAATCTAAGGATCAACTGGAAAATACAAAACACATCTTTCAGATGGCTAACNTATTAATACAAGAGAAATTACACTAAGAACACTGTGTGAGTTTAATTGCAATTCATACTTTAATATTTTGATGCAGCTGTAAAAATGTAGAATGAGAAACATTACAATTCTATTAGATACTAATAAATTGTGCTGTGGACGAAGATATGAGCTGTACTTCTCATAATGAAGTACATTCAACTTCCCATCTCTGTTTTGATCTTGCATGTGTGTGATTTCATAGGAAGGTTGAGCAAGGGTGCTACAGGACAAGTCAGAATAGAGTGAAGGGTTATATAATTTCATTTCCAGCAATCAGAAACAAAGAAAAACTAATGTAAATCATCTTGCTCATGAAATTTTCTTCATGCAAAATATGAGATTCTTTAGAATGAGTTCCAGCACAATTTAATTTTTTCTTCTGTAGGTTTTCCTGTTGTGAACATACTAATAAAATGGTATTCTGAGAAATGTTCAGAGGCTCATCCCTTTTCATTTCTCCCTAATAGAAGTGATATTAAATGTCTGTGTATTTCTTTGCTATTTTTATCCATAAATGAGGGATGCGTGGTGGCATCAATTTTTTCATGGAGCCAAATCTTGCTGGTCTTCTCCATTAACAATACTGTAGTTTTTTGACCAACCATTTGATGAATGCCCCAGAGCAGTAACTTGAACACACAATATTTGAAGCTGTTGCATAATAACCCTCACAAAGAGAAAGCTGTCTGCAGTGTGCATAGCACACATAGTTACACGTGTGAAATGTTTGAGTTTTTGACCATCACGTGGTGTTTAAAATACCCACTTTTGGTCTGTGTGTGCATGACGATAACTAGTTATGCCCCAGTAACCCATTTGTTTTTAATCAGCACTGTGTTGAGGAACTTGCTTAGGTCTGTTGCTGCAAGACACTAGTTCTCATGTTCAGTAATAAGAGCTGTGAGAGAATACAGCCAGGATCTAGGCTTCTCGTGCTGGACACTAGATTGCTAAAAAAGTTGTGGTCTTAAGTCAAAGATCTTGCAATTGAGTGGCTGAAGAGGGTAGACTACCCTCACAGATCCCCAACTTCCACATCTCACAGGTTCTGAAGGGTGTTCAAAATATAAATACTGTGTGCTTTCTTGATATCAGCAACAACTGAAAGTTTAGTTGTGCGTTCTAACATACAGACCAAAATGGATAGACTTACATGGCTTGGGATAAATTATCCAGCAGGCTCTGTTTCAGGAGCTGGGAAGCAGAAATAACAATCTCTCTCTCCACCCCAAGTCTATTCTGATTAAATAAAGATGTTACTCAAGTCTATGTTTTGCCTAGATTGTTCTCAAAA
>VXAB01008626.1:106558-116659 GCA_013399175.1 Odontophorus gujanensis | reverse complement strand
AAACCATGACATACGCTCTGAAGGAAGGTACTTTTATTGTATGATGAGGGTAAATACTAAAATAAAAATAAGAGAATTGTAACTACAAGATTGATGCAATATAAGAAGACCTCATTATATAAATATTCTTTTTGTTATTTTATCTAATCAAGAGGAATAGTTGATATTGGTACTGACTATAAAAAGAAATTATCAAATGACATATTACTAACTGTAAGCATGTCTGTAAATGCATGTGTGCATGTGTGTACACAGTCACACATATTAAGTTGTACACGATTACCTACTATTTAAATTACCTAGTTACTTATAAAGGTCTTCTACATATATTATATATATATATATATATTATTTTGAGATGTGTTCCAAAATTATCAGTGATTAGTCTTTGACGAGAAATATTTTATGTACATGTTTTTCTACTCTGCTGTGGAAAATTCATATATAGCTGATGGCAGTTGTGCACTGGGATGTAAATAAATAGCTAAGGAAAATGAGCTGTTTTTTAGGGTGGTATAAATATGAAGAGTTACAGCTCTACTGGACTTCATGTAAAAAGGGTCTCCAGGCTAATACAAAAGAAATCAATCACAAATAATCAATCTAGTATGATAAAATGAGCCAGTAGGAGAAGGCTAGCTATTTTATTTATTTACTTTAACATGATTTTTAATTTTAAGACTATGTGTTAAGAAGATCAGAAATGGGAAGAGCTGTAATTCAGCATTTAGCAATGCTAACAGTTGTCCAGAGACTTCTCGACAATGTATCAGTCTTCTTGCCAAGTACTTGTAGTTCAAACTGAATGCATGAAAATAATCAACACTGACTGCACAAAGATATTTCCAAGGTATTTTATTGAATAAAAAGCTACAAACAAAAATAGATCCATGCAAAACTGATTGCCACTGCCAGCTATAGTTAATAATAGTATTATTTTTCTTAATGTTGGAGCTATATACATACTATATATATATACATATATACACATAGGCCTTTCCAAATGTAATGCCTCCTATTTATTTCCACTGAAATTAGACTAAATACAAAAANCATGAAAATAATCAACACTGACTGCACAAAGATATTTCCAAGGTATTTTATTGAATAAAAAGCTACAAACAAAAATAGATCCATGCAAAACTGATTGCCACTGCCAGCTATAGTTAATAATAGTATTATTTTTCTTAATGTTGGAGCTATATACATACTATATATATATACATATATACACATAGGCCTTTCCAAATGTAATGCCTCCTATTTATTTCCACTGAAATTAGACTAAATACAAAAAGCAAAATAACACTATTTGACAGATGAAATAATCAGCTACAAAATACTGTTTTTCAACAGTCACCACTAGTTACACATTTTTGCTGGCAATGAACAAGAGTCTGCATGCTGTGCTTGTAAAAATCTGCACCAGGAGAGGTGAGCCACAGTTTCACAGCTGCTAAGACAGTGTTGTTTCTGAAATGCACTACCCACCACCTCAACATGCTCACATCCACTGTTTCTTCACAAACATCCAGGAAGTGTCAATAAATATCAGTGCCTGATGATCTTTCTGCATGGAGGAATTCTATGACACACCTTTGCCTCACATGCAATTCCTTGTCAGATGCCATGTTGTCAGACTGCCCCTCTGCTGCCATCTGTCACACAGCAACAAAATAGAACACTGGCAGGAAGGTTCAGCCTCTACTGCCAGATTCCATCAATATCAGCCTCTGACATCATGGGCCAACATAACAAAATAGAAGGCATTACATTTTGAACACTCTTCATATTATAAAACATTTTTGGGGACAAATTTGAATGTACAGTGAACCAGGTGTTGGCTGAAATAATGAGCCTTGCCCAAACAATCTTCCACTTGTTCCTTCTATCTTTCCAGGAGGGAAATAGCTCCTGCTGTTGCCCTCCTCTGTGAGCACATAAGTGCTGTACAGCATCCCTTCCCCAGGATTATTTGCCTACCTGCATGCTTGAGTAGGAAGGTAACAGAGAAGAGAAGAACAACTGACTAATAGTTGATCTTCATCTGGTGGTAGGGCTAGTCAGGCTTAGCCATAATAGGGTTTATTCAGACTTCAGATGTGAAATTGCATCCTCAGCGATATAGATGCAACAGTATGTCTTTTTGAGGAAAGAACTGCTGTTTTCTAATTAGTATTGTAGTTCAAGGCATATCTGTACTGCTATGGAGTACAATCCTCAATATTTAATTTATTTTCCAAGACTATTCTTGCTGGTTTTTTCTTTCCCCTTCCTGTATTTTCTCACCTAAAGAGATGCTTCTCTTCTCTACAATCATTTAGCACTTTCATAATGGCAAATCCAGTGTTACAAATTAAAGATTATGCCTGCAGGATAGAAATAAGATTAGTGTAATATTATGAAACAAAAGAATGTTTCTCATTATAACATGAAAATGTTTTATCCATTCATAGATTAATAGAAAATAAATACTTATGTCATATATAATTTATATGCGGTTCCACATTCAAGTATATAAATTGTATTTATTTTTACAGTTATTGTGATCTGACATTTACAAACATATATTCTCTAAACTTTTGGTATTTTAGAACAGTTTACTTTTAACCATATCATTCATTTCTTTCTATGGAGAAATGAAAGTTATGGTTTTTGCCTTAGTTCTGTTAGTGGATTTTTTAAATCCTTTCAAATTAACATAAAAGTATGCAGAAAACATTATGGAACTGAGAGAACAAACAAGAAGAACAACGGGGAGGAATACAGAAAATATGGAAGCAAACAGATGTTTAAAAAGAAGCAAGATGGAATTGAAATAGGACCACTGAACTTCCAATGCCAATGCTCTGAGCTGTGATACAACAGTTCAGCTGTGATGAAAACCTGAGTAAGCACAAAAAGCTTGCAAAACAAGTGGCTTTCTTTAGTGCTGAGTGCAACAGATCCTGATCCTGTGACACATGTACGTATATTTAATCTATTAATTCTTTTACATTAACTGTGAGTTTTCTGCCTTCTGCAGTTTTATCATCCATAATCCTTTTTCTATTATTATTTTTATTTTTTTTTTATGTAGGAAAAACTATTCCCTGGATATCTGAGAAAAGAAGCCTCATGCCTTTTTGTTCTTTTAAGCCTTTTGAAGTAAATCTATAGAGAAGATGTAGAAAAATAAGAAAGAAATTGGTTTCTGTAAACAAATATGTCATTTATATCTTAAATCCTGTCTGTTTTTATTTATTTTTCACTAGACTTTATTTTTTACATATTTTTTTCATTTTGATTAATTCCTTTTAATTCCAGTAGTTCCAGGAATATGAACTACTGTCAGCCTAGAAACTAGATCTTACTTATAGCAGATGGTATTACAACTAAGAAAAGTACTCCTGTGTGATACTTGTACAGACTGTAAAACACTCAGTGAGTATTTGGACTAGAAGTTTTTATTTAAGGCTAACCTATTACTGCTTCTGACTTTGTGAATTTCCTTAAGCGAATGTGTCTGTACATAATTTCTTGGTAGAGTGTAAAAACTTGACACTTTTTATTAGTTTACATTAATGAACACCACATGATTAACTTTCTCTTTCTGGCTGGATATATGCTAGTTAGCATATTGTGAATGGTAGTCTGAAGTGAAAAGAAGCTCATTTGAATTATTTTTAAAATAAAAATATTGAAAGAAATTTAAATGCAGATTTTTTTTTAAGATGAAACAATGACAACAGAAAAAAAAATAATTTAGCATAGCAGGGAAAATGGAGAAAAAAATAGAAAAATTAAAATTGGCCATCATTTTAACTGTGGAAAAAAAATAGTACTTGACAACTGAAACAACAGGTTAATATGTGCTAAATGCAGAAATCATCTCAACAAAATATATCTTAAAAGGATTTCAATTGTATCTTTATGACAAGGTTTAAAGAACACTATGGCTTACAGCATCAGTTGGTTATATCTGCATCAGATTTAACTCAAGAAATTTCACATTTTCTGAAATATATGCTTGGAGATTTCCAATTGGAGCCAATTTTAACAATCAAGTTCCAGCTTATTAGCAGGAAAAATCAATAAAATCTTAATGATAGCTGAAATAGGGAAAAAACACAATTGTCTGTAACTGACAGACCCTTAAACTAGTGCTGAAGGATAGCAGACAAGAATAAAAGTACAACAAAAATATGGAACATGCTATTTCTGATGAAACTTCTTTCCATAAGAAAACACCCTTTTATAAAGTGTTATGTTACCTGTGAGGTCATTCTCAAGTTCTTTAAAATATTGTTTCATAGGTTCTTGAAAGGCGGGTCCTGGTTAAACCTGATCTCCTTCTGTGTTCAAGTTGCCTGCTTGGTGGATGAGGGAAAGTCTGTCAGCATAGTCTACCTAGACTTCACGAAGTTTGTTTCCCACAGTATTTTCCTGGGAAATTTAGCAGCCCCTGACTTGAACAAGTGAACTCATTGCTGGGTAAAGAACCGTGTGGAGAGCTATGCTGAGAGAGCTGTGGTAAATGGAGTTAAATCCATCTGGAGACTGGTCATGAGTGATGACTCCCAAGGGTCAGTACTGGAACATGCTATGGTTAATATCTTTATTCATGATTTTGAGGAAGGGATTGAGTGAATCCTCAGTATGTTTCCAGATGACACCAACTTGGGAGGAAGTGTTGATCTGCCTAGGTGTAGGAAGGATCTTCAGAGGGATCTGGCTTACTGGGCTGAAGCCAATAAGATGACACTGAACAAGATTAGATGTTGTACTAAGGGGCATGGTTTAGTGGAGAAATATTGGTGATAGGTGGATGGTAGGAATGCATGATCTTGGAGGTCTTTTCCAACTCTGGTGAGCTTTTACTAAACAAAAAAGCAATGTGGCATTCACTACTGAAATGGTGATATAATATAAATTACACCAGTGTGAGAATATCTTCTGTCAAGCAGTTTTAGACAGTGACAGCATATAAACAGGAGGGGGAGTGACTGCTGACTTGGATTGATAGTGATAGGACAAGGAGGAATGGCTTTAAACTAAGACAGGGGAGATTTAGCTTAGAGGTTAGGAGGAATTTTTTCACTCACTGTTGTGACACACTGGAACAGGTTGCCCTGAGAGGTTGTGGATGCACCATCCCTGGAGGCATTCAAGGCAAGGCTGGATGTGGCTCTGGGCAGCCTGGTCTAGTGGTGTACAACCCTGCCCACAGCACGGGGGTTGAAACTAAGTGATCTTTAATATTCTTTTCAACTGAGGTCATTCTACGATTCTGTTAAGTATGTACTGGATATGATAAGCTTGGAGATTGACTGAGTACAAGGAGTAGATACTAATATCTTTCTTGTTTGAGGTTTAGTAGAATACTATGTTTTTTAACTCAGCCATATGAAGGAGAGTCACAAAAATCCTGATCTTTATTCACTACTGATGTATTCAACCAGTTGAGCTTCCATTTTGCAAATACTTATATTTTGCTTTTTCTATACTGTTATCAGAATTTCCTTGAAAAAAAAATATTCTGGTTCTAACTTCATTCAATTCAAACTGTGAAGGGACAGTTATGACAAAATATGAGTTGAAATGAAAGGTGATATCAGACCAAAAAACTGGTTCATATAGAGGAATGAAATGATCCAAAATTTTTCACTTTAACAGTTTAACTACAGACTCTGCTCTCCACCCACCCTGGGAAAATCAACTAAGGAAAAAATGGAGAGCTGATTGTACTATAGCAGTAAGAAAATAAAACCATTACAGGAAAGAGAAAGATCTGTGCCCAAAGTATTAAATACAAATGAATCACAGCAACAGAGGTGTCAGCATATTGAATAACTTCAGATATGATGTAGTGACTTATACAGCTACATTCAGGGTATAACAATGCTTTTAATGACCACTACGTTAGTTTAATGAATGGTGAATTTAAAAGAGGGAAGAAAACCTGGACACAAGTAGATGATGAAATGTTCTTCCCTTGAAAATCTCTGACAAGACAAGAATAACTACTGCTATCAGTTCAAATTTTTTCATTAGAATTCATAACATTTGCTTTACACCTTCCTTTCAAGAGATAGATTGCTAAGATATATGTCTTCCAGAAAAACTACAGGAACTCTATGCCACTCTTGGCTCAACTACTAGTTGTTGAGTCTTCTGTAGTCAACTGACACTACAGTTGTTAATGGAGATAGTCATCAGAACATTCAGTGGTATAGAAATTATGGAAATCTTGAGGAGTTTATGTCATATACCCACCAAATGAGTTTGAACTTATTTTTGATAATTCACGCAGACAGTTGTATTTTTCAGAGTGTCAAAGAGGGACAGTGATATCACCACTGGGGTAACAAAAAATTTTAAGAATTTTAAAATAGAGAAGGGTCAATTTAAGCAAAATAATTACATATGTTTTCAAGAGTATTTTAAAGTGAATTTGTGAACCAACATGTTTGTTTCATAATTATGAAGTTGTTCCTCTTGCGTGAAATAATCAAGGGGTTTCTTTCAGTATTTTTTGTTGTTGTTGTTGTTGTTTTTCTTTTTCATCCCAACTTTTTCTTAAGTTAAATATCTTGATCTTCAGCTGTGGTGATTTTTGTTTGGACAAGAAACTAATGTTTATTTCTGAACTATTTTCTACTGCATTCTAAATCTAGATTGAGCTCTTACTCTACATCACATGTTCTGTTTTCTTATTATAAACTATTTGTTGAGTGCATCTAGCTTTGTAGCTCTTATTTTATAAATATAGATGTGGTTGCCTTTGAAAAAAAATTCCCATTTTTGGTTATTTCCAAAGCCTCATTTGACTGCACTGTGTCATTGGGTTAGTCACAAAAATTACATGTTACTGGAATTTCATTGATTTCCATGTAATATGTAGGCTGCAGCTTGCTGATATGTTTGGTTTTAATAAAACTGAAAAATATTTCATTCCTCAACAGACATTATTCTTGTTAATCAGGTCCAGATTGAGAAGTGTTGCTGAAAGGTTTAAATGGAACATGGTATATTTTTCTAATTTAAGAAGTATGAAAGTCAAGATTAAATCACTAAGGCTCTTTACTTTGGAAATTAAATTGTAAGTCAACAGTAATTGTTTTTACCTTGCCTTGCTAGTGACCTTACAACCTGGTTTAGAATACAGCTGTTAAAAAAGTGACTTTTTTGTTTGTTTCTTTATTGGTTTTGGTTTTCTGTATATTTTTGTTTTGTTTTGCTTTGTTTTGTTTTGTTTTTGTTGTTGTTGTTTTCTTTTTCCTTTGGTTGTTGGGGTTGATTTCCCTTCCCTTTCCTTTGCAGAGGTAAATAGAAGGTTGGGTGTCTAACTGTTCTGTCTTTTCCTGATAAGTGTTCTTTCAGCTACCTTAACGATTTCTGCATGAGAGGAAAAAATAAAAAAAATAAAAAATAAAAAAAAGAGGAGAAAGCATAGAAAGCATAAGCTTGTATTTCTCTCAGTCACTTACAGCTGAGAGCTTTCTGTCTCGTGCGAGGTGTCTAGGCTAGCAGTATTTGTTTGCATTGGGATGATTTGTCCCTGAAATCACCTTAATGGATGGGTGTCATGCAGTGTAACAGGGTAATTACAGGGTGCTGAGTTCAAGGGACACATTCATCTGTTTGACTGGATGGTCAATTCAGAGAAAACAGTTTTTGGACAATAAAATACTAGACAAGGTTCTGTATACTGTTTATGCAAACTTACATTCCCTTTATTTTTTTATTTAGTCATTGCTTTCTAGGTGTCAGAAATATATATTATTTCATTTCTCACAGAAAGTGTGAAGATTGAAGGCTATCTTAGGTAGTTGGATAAATGAAGACTGAAATTTGAAAATTCAGAGGTATGATTTTTGAGCTCAGTATTCCTAATGATGAGCACTACAATAAGGGGACTCTTGCTGAAAGAAATGCATTTGCATTCGGAAAGTCTGCTCTTAATTTTTGTGTTCAGATACAAAATCATGTGCCAGAATATTCATTCCAAGTCACTCGACACCTTTGATTTTTTTTGTTGCTTAAAACTAGAATTGTAATGTTAAACTTTCCCGCAGAATTTGACAGCTGATTTTCTGTTAGAAGCCTCTTTTTAGACTAAATATGCTCTATCTGTTCTTTATGTCATAGTTGCAGCTTTTTTTCATTGATGAGCAATCGAAGACAAAATGATCTATTATTTTTTATCCTTTTTTTGACTGTGTAAGGTTTTATAAATCTCCCCGAGATGTTAAGATTCCTCAGGATTTATCATTAAAATGTACAGAGATAACGCACTTGACATTTATTTTATTTTAAGACTATGATAGTACTGAGATGTTATTTGCCTCATAAAACACAAATAGACAAACGAAGGAATGCAAAGGCTACTTTATATGGATTTTCCCTCTTGTACTGTTTTCATTATATCTTGTGTATTTCTCTATTCATTGTTTTTTGCTGAAGTTTTAACTATATAAATATTATCATTCGAATCTAATTGTAGATAATGACATGCAAATTTCTTTAAGAGGGCAAAGTATGAGCCCTAATGATCCTCCTGACATAGGATTAATTAGTGATATAAATACGTAAGTGGAAATTGTATTTAAGCATTAATTACTGCAGTGATTTACCTATCAAATGTTGATAAGAGCATTAGGAAAACTTTAAAAACTTCACTTATTGTTCTAGTTACTTGATTTATCACACAAAGAAATCCACAGTGTGGAAAATGCAAGCAACACTATAAATATTTTCTTTTTTGTGGTCATGAAAGGGAAAACTTTTGTGAGTTTTATTTGAAGTGGCATTTTGAAATTTGCAAAGAAAGTTGTCAAAATGAAATTATATATTATAAAAACATAAACCTTATCTCCTCATTAACATTACTGCTGTGACTTCTGCAGGAGTTGGGAGCACTAATAAAATGTCTCATTTGAATTTTGCATATCTAAGAAAAGCAGTTTACTTTACATAAATTATAACTAATATCATTGTAGAGGTGTTATGTACTATAAATTATTATCTTGTCTGTTCTTATGTAATGGCCTCATGATATTTGATTTTCTGTGCCTCTTTTTCTCATTGAAAATAATAAGTATGCAACAATCAGATCATTAATACTTTATACACATTTTTTCCCATCTAGTACTTCAAATGAAATACTATGACCAATCCAACAGCAAATAAAACCACTGTGACTATGAGCATTGCCTGTCTGTGAGTAAAAGGAGGCAGCCTGTGACAGCAAGGGTTAGATATAAAAATAAATGACATCCAATAGATTTTCAAAGAACAGATTAAAGTGTAGGTTGAGTGTACAGAAAGGAAAAGCTCAAAGTAATGGTCTGAGAAAAAGACCTTTGCTAAAACACTCCAGAGAGAAATAGTGGAAAAGAGAATTTGAGAAAATAATTCAGTACATGCCCGTACTACAGAACCAGAGTAAATATACATTGTTCTTCATTCTGGAAAAACCATTCTTTGTCAATTTGTAGATCTTCTTAAGTTGTGCTTTTTAGGTGCATTTTTTGTTGTTGCTTTGTTTTTGTGGTTTTTTTTGTTTGCTTGTTTTGTTTTGTTTTGTTTTCCAAATTATCTTAGATTAACAGTAGGGCTTTCTATTCTGATGTCATTTCATTTCTTTCTTAATATAATTTATTTCAATTAATAACAAATCTTTTTTGTGTGTGAAGATTGATTCTGCCTCCTCTACTTGCTGTAGAATGTCTTACCCTGATAGCAACGCTGATTTAAGTGGTACGAATAAAGTTTTATTCCCTTTCAAACAGTTATCAATCTAGGTTCCTCTTCAGCTGCCTTGTAAGATTTAAGAATATTCTATGATGGTTATAAGGTATTCATACCACTATATTCACTGTGTATTTGCTTACATGTGTCCTGTAACTCATAAATCAAGCCTTTAAGTCATTTAATCATATCTCCCATATCTTCCCTTCCCTTCCATTCCGTTTCCTTTCCCTCCCCTGTCCCTAACTCTACCCCTTCCCTCCAAACAAGTAGGAGAGAAAAACTCTCCTACTTCTTATTAGAGTAGTTAAAAAATTATGTACAGATAGGGCAAATGAACAGGATTAGTTGTTAAAGGAAGTTGTGCAG
>VXAB01008626.1:62412-106507 GCA_013399175.1 Odontophorus gujanensis | reverse complement strand
TTTTTTTTTTACAGCTAGCAGAACAATAATCAGTACCTTTTCTTTTGCTGGCAATCTTTACATTGAAATCTTTGTTCCAGAAGTTTTTCTAAAGACTTTCACACACTAGAAAATGAAATTTGTTTCCTGTCCATTCATTTGCAACATAAACTACTTAATCTGGGTGTACTGAGAGAAATCATAATATTAATAATAAATATTCTGAGTGCTGGCATAATGCTTCATGTTGCACATAAAAGGAGACAAAGACCTTTCCCTTTTAAGACATCACAACTAGGGAACAGGAAAGCACCAAGTGAACTCGTATGCTGACAAGGGAGGAGTTAGAGGTGAGACTGTTTCAATAGCTTTATTTTGTCTTTTAAAGCAAAGATTGAGAGAACTCCTCTCCCCCAGGTTGAGAAGAAAATTGAAGAGTCTCTGACTGAGGCCTGCAACTTCCAGGTTTGCAGGAGATTTATGTTATCTTTTGCACACAGACATCAAAGGCTCTTCAAATGCAGGCGGTGGGTAAAGGGAAAAAGGTAAATTAACTGTCAACTCGACATATGTTTTCTGAGGGGAAATGAGCAGCTACAAGAGAATCAACAAACCAGAATAAAGTATACGAAACAAGCCTGAGTATCTGCATTTATTGTTGTTTACACTGTAGTAGCACACACCAAAAATGAGCTGGAACTCAGAACCTCAATCTCAGAAGAAAATAAAAGGTTTTTCTCACCTGATTTTATATGCTGAATTTTGCAAACATAAATAATAGATCTATCATCTTTACAATAGAACAATGTTGAACCTGTTCTTGGATGAATTCTAGAAGTAAAATCTGCCAATTCAGTGAGAGATAGACAGAGCTTCATTGTATGACAACCCTTGAGGAAAACAAACTGTGGGTATACTGGGATCTTCAACTTACCATAAGCCATCATGAATTAATAAATACTAGAGATGTTCAACAAACATATTCAGCAGTTTCTTCAACATTCCATTTTTTATATTTTCACATATTTACTATGTTCTGTGGTGCTTTATTTTTTTATTTTATTATTTTACTTTTAGAGGAATTGTGTTTATATTTTTAGACTTGGAAAGGTATTTTCTTTTTAGTATTCTGACTCATTACTGTTACGCTTTTTCTGTTCATACAGAAGGAAGTAGGAAGGAACACAAAGGGTTGAAACGTGAAAGATGAAAAACTGACACTGTTTTTTTTTATTTTTTGCATTCATATAATAATAAAAAGGAAACTATAATCTAAGGAAATAAAGTTTATATTGTGAACCAAAAATCATTAACAATTTCCCTCTGCTTGTATTGATTGCTTCTTGTTATTTCCAGCTTTCCTGCAGACTAGTTTTATCCTGTTAGGAAATTCCAGACTCCTCATCACCTTTTATGACCCTCCAGTGGACTCTCTCTAGAAGTTCTCTGTTTGAAGCTGAGGAGACTGGAAATGGACACAGTAGTCCAGTTGTGACCTCACAAGGGCAAAGTAGAGAGGTAGGTTAAACTCCATCAACCTGCTGGACACACTCTATCTATTTAATGAAACAGGTTGACCTAGTTCAAAAGCCACCTTTTCCCATCTCCTCCTGCCCAGTTTCCTCATATTTATTGACAAAGGAATGATGATTTTGTTGGAGAGTGGTTAACTGACACTGCATGCAAGAGTCCAAGTGTACGTACAGTTACATGTTAAAATTTCTGAAGGAGGATTGGTTTGTTTTGCTCCTTTTCTTTCTTCTTTCTTTTTCTTTCCACTCTTGTTCTTAAAACTAAAAAAGGCAATAAGAACCTTGTCTACACGCTGAACATCTAAGAACATAAAAATAAGAGACCTAACTGCTTGGATTCTGGACTTTCATTCCATCCTGAAAAAACAGGATCATATCTGTCATCATCTTGGATGACTGAGCCCTAAAGCCAGGAACAATCTTCATTTAAAATTGTACACTGTACTATTAATATTATACAAGAGATAAAAAACCCTATTTCCTCTCACTTCATCTGTGGACCCAATTTTCTTCTGCTAGCTTACCATTACTATTTTTTTCTGTTTACATACTTTGTATTTCAGGCTGTTTAGTATAATCTGCTATTTTGTGTGCCATGAAGTAAAACATTTTATAGGTTTCAGCTTGTAGAAAATGAAACCAGCAGCAGTCCTTGGAATTTCATCCTATTTCTTTAATGGTAATGTTCTTGCTTTTTTTTTCCATTCAATTTTGTACTGTAAACAAAATGAAAAAAAATGAAAACAATAATCTGATGTGGTCTTCCGGTGAGTGGTCTTCTGGTCTTTCTTGCTTTATATATTTTCCTATTTTATCTGAAACTCCTTTATAGAGGTTGTAAGTTATGATAAGGTTATGTAAGCGAGAAATTTTCTCTGTTATTATTTTGTCTTGTTTTATTTTATTTTTATTGGAAGGAACAAAGATTTTAAAATAAATTTCATCTGCCTGTTTTCTGCTGAACACCATAATGCGTGTTGTATTTCAGCTTCTATAAGCTTGCATACATGTCAGAGTATTTCAACACACATTATCACAAGAAATAATTTGATAAATATAAATATTTTGTTTGTTGTTTCTTTGCCATATCAGGAAAATGAAGCATTTTAATTGCCTTATTGTGCTTGCTTTAACCTTGATTATTCACACAAATAAGTAGACTTTTTATCCTGACAAGAAATATTTATGGAACAGATGTTCAGATGTAACAATGATTGATGCTAGAGGGAGAATCTATTTCTAAATTTCTGTAACACACTCAGCACAAAATTGTAGCACAGTTAATGCCTGGATACTCACTGTTTCATATATGTATATATACACATATACACATTAATCTAGATTTTGGTGCTCATAACATAGATTTAAATCCCCAGTGTGCAATAGTTTGGACATGAAGTTATTTGTCACTCCTGAATATGCTTGCAGTTTTTCTTTCTGGTTTTTGCACATCCAGGAGAGAAAGCAGCAAACTGTGAGGTGCAGGCACCAATAAACCTTTGTTTACAATAGTGTCCTGCCATTGCAGGACAGTTGCAGGCTGCAAGGAAGGCCGTGGAAGGGATACACTGCCATTTTCTGACTGCTCATCAGCATAACTAAGATGCTTAATTCTCTGAAACTTATGTACAGTTCTTCATGGAAAGCTCCATCAGTTAGACTTGAAAAAGTTGAAGATATCTTTGACGCAGAGAAAAATCCATGTTAAAACCACATTAAAGATGAAAAAGTGCACAACCTGAGTCAAACTTTGTCATTTAGAGAAATGCAGAACACAACGTGGGATCACTGAGAATGGGCCTAGGTGTACTTCCTAGAACTATACAGATAGAAGGGAGAAATAAGATCTACTCAAATTTAATGTTTTATTTAGTGTTATTTCTACTTTTATTCTAAGTGAAGTAAAAGAACTCCACAAAGCACACAAAATAAAGTAAAAGCAACAAGCTTTCCACTACTACTTTGGAACAGACTACGTTACAAGTTCTGTCTTCTGCCAAAAACATGAAATTATACCGTGATGTATACAGACAAACTTTTGCAGAAATAGAATTCTGATGAACAAAAAACATCAGTAGTAGCAAACTGTTTTTGCAGCGTGTTGTTTTTCTTTTCCTCTCAGTAAACAATTACACATGCTCACCTCTGTTGCATACATGAAAATTAAATCCCATGTCTAAGGGATATTTTTGGGCAAAAAGGAATCTCACAAATTCTGCTTTTACAGAAGTTATAGCTCAGAAATCATAAACTGGATGCTTTTTTTAAATTTGTGTTATTTTCATATTGAAACCCTGTACATCCAATTTTAGCCTAGTGTACATTTTTACAGCTGAATGTGCAATTGGAACCTATGGAAATAAGAACTTTTACTGTGGAAATGCTGGCATAGTTTTAGCTAAATCAGCATACAAAACATAATGTAATATGCTTTAAAACTTGAGATGGAGACCAGAAGTCTGAGATGCATCAGTAGCAAACCTTATATGCATGAAGCACAAGAATATATGTCATATATGATTACTGCTACTGGAATAACTCTGATTCGAATGTCAAAATAAACCTCATTTTAAATCTATTTAAAAAGAAGACAGTAACAAGAAAGGTATTTATCTGCGCAAAAAAACAAAAATCATCACAGTAAGTATGAAAGATATGGAAAAGCATCACAGATAACTTCAGTATGTATGAAACTAAATAATCAGAAAAAAAACGCTTTGAAAACACTGTTTTTGTTAGTGGCAACTGGGAGCAGATTCGTCAACCTGAAAACTCAGTACTGGAATGTCAGAGCACTCTAATTTGTCCTTCTGTATAATTTTAAACTAGCAGGCGAAACACAAGCAGAAATATAACAGTTCAGTCTGGATGAAACAATGAACTGATACGACAGTAAATGATCTGAGAAAATGTGCTCTCTTTAGAAAGGTTCATAAGGCAGTGGTAAAACAGTCTGTTCACCTCATTAATGTGGACTTAAAATGAGTGTTACAGATTATGAATATAAAAGTGTTGATTGTCAGGAGTCAGGTGGAAAATGATGTCCCTGCTAATTTTTCCTGTGTTTAATGGCAAGTGACTGTACTTGTTTAATCCATTTGAAACAGTCCTTTCATTTTCTACCCTTTCTTATTTTTATTTATCTTCCAGTTTTTCATTCACCTTCCCCTATGGCTCTAAGCTTGATACAGCTATTCATTATGCCTTGTTCTCCTGGTCATTTCACACAGGATAAATCCATATGCTAAGACATGCATTAGCCTGCATCTACAGGTACACAGACACTTGCCTACCTCAGACTTTGTAAAACAAACACCAGTGCCAGTGTGGACATAGACTAAATCTAGGAGGATAATTCTTTCCCACAGCTGTTACTGAATGGGATTCATTTTCTTGTAATCCTGACAATGATTGTAACAACCAGTTACTGCACAGAACTGAGAAGTATCTGCTTCCAAGCTCAGCCCAGAACTCACCAGAACACAATACATCATGGCCTCAGCAGTGCTAAGGGTGGAAGGATCACCACTCTTGACCCTCTAGCATTACTTTGCCTAATGCAACACTATTAGCTTTCTTAGCTGCAAGGGCACACTGCTAACTCATGCTTAACTTGGTGTCTACCAGCTTTCCTAGGTAATTTTCTACAAAACTGCTTTTCAGCTGAGCATTCCCCAGCATGTTCTTGGGCTTTTACTTCTGGTGCAGGACTTTGCACTTCTGTTCCTTTCTTTGTTCCTTCCTTCCTTCATTTGTTCCTTCCTTCCTTCCTTAAAAATGTAGACACCAGTTAGATCATCTTTCATCCACAAAATGAGATTTAAAAAGATGTACACAGGAATTTTAACTGATTTCTTGCTAAGAATTTAAGTGGTCCAGCACATTAAAAAAAAAAAAATAAAAATAACAGATCTTCATATGTCATTGATGATTTTGTGTAGTCAGCACCAGTCTGTCTTGTGACTTCTGGGATATAACTTCTAAGTAATACTTTGCTCAAAATAAATATGATTATGATCATTGTTTATACGAGAGGTTATTTCTAGTTACACAGATTTCCAAATGACAGTGAGATCTTTGTCATACTTTTATGGTACCTCAGGATACTTGGCCAAATAGAAAGATAATGTTTAATATATTATGAAATGAAAAAGGAAATACTGGAGATTTTATACAGACAGAGTGGAAATAAGAAAAAAGATATGAAGTTAAATTTTGTATAACTTTTTTTATAAACAATAAGCCAGTAAAATCAATAGCATTTGGCGATGTGGAAGTGATTGATTTAAATATGTATTTTAAGTATTTGGGTAAGAAACCTGATTTGTGCTTGCCAAAAGCTACATAAATCTCAGCAGAGGTAGGTAATGAAGATGAGGGAGCCAGAAAAGAAGGATGCTTATTTTAGCCTGGCATGACTTCAAAACTGACACTACATCAATGCAAAAAGAATGCCAAGGCAATATGGCAAGAATCAGCATCTCATGTTGGATATTTCCAGTTGAAAAGTGCACAGATAACATAGAAAGGGAAAGTTATCTGCCAATAACTAGGTTTCCTTCAGATATCTAGTGCATGTGATTGTTTCCTTTGTAAGTGATCATGTACAAAGGCTCTTGAAGTTAAGGAATTTTCTTGCTGCTTTTGCATTATCTAGAGAGATTACATATTTTCCGATCTCTATTTATTTCATTCTCAGGCATAAAAGGCCTTCAGTAAGCTACCAACTGCTCATTACCACAGCATGCTTCCAGTAAAAGCAAGGAGATTTGGAAGTGAATGTGATCAACTCAGAAGAGCCCCAGGTAGTGGAAAATAAGTCTTAGTTCCATGCACATTTCTACAGATGGTTGCTCATGCATGTTTGCAAGAATCTGTTCTTTCCTTTAGTAGATTTGAAAATCTACTAAAGGCCAGCTTCCAATTGCTGTCCTAATTTCTGGAGATTTGTTCATAGAATTTGTCAAGGGTTTGAAACTTCTCTTCTGAATGCCTGTATTCATTCATTATCTTTTGAAGACACTGATACTGGGGTGAATACATGTAGGTTTATAGATTTTGAATTGCCCCTACTCATTTAATCAATAATTCAGGATTAATGTTTTTTGTACCTCAAGAATTCAGAAAGTCAGATAGAATTTTATAACCAGTTCATATTAATTTAGAATCCCATTTATCTCACATGAACTTGAGTCCTGTATTTTCTTCCAATTAAGTAAAAGCAAACAAACAGAAAGCACAGATGAGAACTAAGAAAACTTAAAATCATTTTAACTATTTAAATGTATCCATTTCTAAAGGTAAAGAGCTCTCTAAACATAAAAATACTTATATTATATAAAATTACCCTAATTTAAATCTCCCACTCTCAGTTATGTTGTGATACAAGGGAGATTCAAGCTCTAATGTTTTTTTCAAAACTACAAAAACAGTTTGATGACTTGAGTTAGCAATGTAGTAGTTACTCTTGGCTTCCATGTAACTCATGTATCAGACCTTGAAATCACAGTATTACTAGCTTTTTTAAGGCCTCTTGAGATGTTTCTAAAATTCATACTGCCAGGTATGCCATACATACTACACACATTCAGCTAATGGAAGGTGTATGGAGTAAAGGTTTAATCCTAAATATTACTGAAAATCATTGTGTCAGTGTTAGAATAGTCTTTTTGCTATTAACAAAGAACATTATTGCGTTATTTTTACTTTAGTCAGTGTGAAGTCTGTTATATTCAAGTTAAAAGGCACAGAAGTTCTTTGAAATAATTATTTTATTGATAGCATCCAGTGTAATACATGACTGAAAAAAATATGCACTAGAAAGAGTTTAACTGCTGTTCAGGAATGAAAGCCTTTTCTTCCTTAGTTTTAACCTAGATTTCATCATTCATTCAATGGACTGGAGTTAGTTCAAAGAGATAAAAAGAACTGCAGAAAGTAATCTATAACCCAGATTACAGATCAAATCTGATTAGCTCAGCTTCACTACTTTGAAATCCTTTCCGGGTTTTATCAATCCGGAACACATTTCATTTCATTTCAGCTGGTTATTATTCATAAACACAGAAGACTGTTTTATTTGAAACAAGCTTTTCTTATGGTTAGAATCTAAACTCAAATGTATACTCAACTCATTACGAGCCCTGACTATGATTATTTAAACCACATAGAGTAAGCAGCAATGTTAATTTTCTTCCTACCCTTATTTGAAAATGAATTTTAGGCAATATTATGTGTACTTCTCTTATTTAATCAACATCAAAAAATCAACTTACTTTTTCAGGATTTATCTTCAATTTTGTATGCTCCTTGGATTTGAGGACTTGACTCCTTCAGGATTTGGCCACCCATAAATAGGTCTTTCCACTTGAGTGCTGTGAATCATCCCATATCTTCTTTTTCATCCATCTTTTTCAAAAAGTCTGAGTTTTCCAATAGTGATGAACACAGTCCAGGCTCATAAGAATGGCTTGACACTATGCTCTAAGGTATATGAGAGCTCTATCAGCAGATGCTAGGGACTGACATCTGAATAAAATCCTAAGTGAACAATGCAGTTAGTAGCCAATAACAGCATATCAAGTCTAGATAAGAACAAAAAATGTACCAGACTGCAAAGAATATCTTTAATGCAAATGTTTGGAATTTGAGATTACAAAGTTTGTTTTAATAAAACACTCATTGAACAATGAATCTAAATCCTTTTCCTAATATTCTTTGTACTGTTGTATTGACATTGATGGATTTATTTTGAGGTTATATTTGTATTCATAAGAGGCAAATCTAGAATTCTCCACTGTCTAGCAGTATCCTGCCTCAGGCTTGATTGAATAATTTACTGCTTTCTTTTGTCAAGTACAAGCATTGCCTATTGAAATATGTCAAATATATATTAAACATTTACTGCATAATTAAGCACATAGAAATTATATTAATTTCTCAGAATAACTTTAGCAGAGGGAAATGAATAGCCACAACAGTTTGATTCAATAAGTAATAAGCAACTCTACAAGGAATAACAGATGTAATTCTTCTAAAAGACAATGGGAACTAAGGAATTTGTTCCGTGGTTTGCTAAGATCAAGTTTTTCAGTTTTCAGGAAAAGTGTAGCCTTTGCCTGAAAATGATCATCAAAATATAGTGAATATTTAAAAATGAAAATTACCATTACTGTTTCTTTTATGTCAATCAAATTTCTATGTTTATTTTGAAGTTATATAAAAAGTAACCAAAATCATAGAATTAGCACTAAGACTAAAATAAAAAGTATGGCATTTTTTGGAAATATATTTAGATAAACTTATTTTTAAGAACTGCTTTAGTCAATTTCTATGCTCCTGTCACGAAAACTTTGAAAGAAAATTATCATTAGAAATTCAAAAAACTTTTCCCATATGACAGAGTCCCTTGGGAAATATTAGAAACCTGCATATTTGTTTTTACTTCTTGTTCTTGGAAATAAAAAGTTATTTTTCATTACTTATTTAAAAAAATTGATAATGAAATCAAGGCTTGCCTGGTGAAAACTATGTGGTATTTCTAGACTTCAAGCCACTGTGAGGCGTGTTTCTATAGAGCTAGATAAGAGTAGTTTACACTGTGGAAGGGTACGTTCATCGTCTCCTGCTAGTATAAAATTTCATACAGCTGATGATGATGTTAGAATGTCAGTTTTCATCTCCTGGGGATCTACACTATCAACCTACCTTTCAGCACCACATGAGTAGACTTCAGGGCTATTACAGAGCTTGAGTGAGATTAAATTGAATACAGTCACGGGGGATTCACTCATTTGGAACAGAAGGATGGGTCAGAATACAACTACTCTATCTGGATTTAAATGTGCTGAACATTCATCTATTACTAGGTAGCTTACGCCTTTGACACTATTCATTTTTACTGTGTTTCTTTTTTGAAAAAGTCTCATTCATTTGATGGTCTTTTGGAAATGTGGCATTAATAACAGTTGAAATGATGCCACCAAGATGTAGCAATGGTTTGACTACTGCTGAAGTTCAACTTAATTTTGGTTAATTTCTTCTTGAACTATAAAAGACTTATATGCATAATATTTGTATAAGAGAAAGTTAAGCTGCTAGTAGTGATTGTTGTTATGTAGTTGTAAATACCATCAGATGCATTCCTGGTCTATTTATTTATTTAATAAATAAACAACATTCACTGTTTTCAAAGCAGAGTTCTATGCACTTAGGCATGTAGAATTCAAATAACTAGTTGAGCAAAAGAAATTTTGAAAATATATTTGACAATCAAGGCTTGTAGTAGCTTAGTTTCCTTGCTTCCTATTATATGTTACAAAGGAATTTATTAAGGACTTCTGTTAATCATGTGTTATTTTAACATCACAGTTATCAAAACTGTATGTAAACTCAATAAACTGTTTTCAAATGGCCAGTTTTTCAACCACAACAGCTGAACAGCCATTTCATTTTCAGACATTATTTTTAAAGAATTAGAATGTAGAACAATAAGTGCATTTGCTGGTGTCTTTTGAATGTACAGAGATTGTGACTTAAATCATAGTAACAAAATCTCAGGAGCATTTGGAAAGTTCTACCTTTCTTTTTTGAAACAAACAAGCAAAGAAAAGGAAAACAAAAAAATTTAATCTACCAGAATGTTAATGGTCTAAAGGATGTGTCTGACATAAAAGGCACGGTCAGATAAGGGTTGATCTATCAATGAAAAATTAAGTAACTACAAAAAAGAACTCAGGTCACATTTGAACAGCTCTGGAGTCTGTTCAGTTAAGTACCAGAGGGCTAAGCAATACAGTAACATGACTCAGCTGTGTGCACAGATATTCACATTAAAATAAAAGGAAAACATACATATTCACAAACTGACTTTCACTGAAAGCTCCCCAGAGATGTCACAGAACATCTACCAACTGTGAAATAATAAAATCCAAAGATAAAAAGTTACTGCATTTTTAGTCCTTGTAAACGTCTCTTTTCACTCATGAAACAGAACAAAACCCAGGCCATAATGCCATAACACCAGAAAATTCAGACGCAATTCTGTGTTCTGAGCAGTTACATCTATCATCGTATCAGTTCATACTGAGGAGGTCGTAGATCTTCAAGTCCATCTGAAAGAAATTTTGCTTAGAAAGAGTTTCCATTTTAGTATCTTAGATGAATAAATCTGCAGGATCAGGCTCCTAAAACATGAACTTTTGGACTCTTATGCTCAGTGGGAAATATATAATATTCTTTTGAACACAGTCTTAACTGTTTTCCTTTTTATCAACAATATAATGAAGTTTTTGTGTCTGGCATAATGTACCCAGTCTTTTAAGTGCTCTTTGTGAATGAAGGGCAGTTGCAGTAACACAGTACAGAGCAGAATGTTTTACAAGATGTTTCCACACAGTGGAACATGTTTCTGGTGCTCCTAATGAGAAAGCTATGTTAAAGAGAGAATTAGAAAGATGTAAACACACTTGTTTTCTTCACATGATTCTTACTAGATTCTCAATGTCATTTCCATAAAGAAGCAAACATCCCTATGCTGAATATTTACTTATCGTTCTTGTCCATATTAAATATTTGTCTACCCTTGGCCTTGGTTTCATCACTAGTAAGATTTTGTTAAGCAAAACAAAACAACAACATAACAAAAGATTAGATAATATTCATAATATTCATCTCTGCTTGGCAACAGCAGCAAAACTAGGAAAAAAAAAACACAAAAACACTCATCTTTGTCCACAGTGCAGTAGCAAGAACAAAGTATATTTTTGTTTTTCCTATGTATTATAATGAGCCCCACATAAAAAATGTATTTCTTTGCCCCTGAATCTAGCAGTGGCAAGGACAAAAATTACACAGACTTCAGTGTTACTTGCAGTATGCAGTAGTGAAGGAAATATTTGTATTAACTTGAAAGGAGTAAAGAGCAAGTAAATTTTTGAGGTTCTGCTCAGAAGATCACAAAGAATTTAGGCTTTTACGAAACATGTTGATCTACTAGTGTCCGTTACTAGTCCAAAGTATCAATCTTACATAAATGAACTCTGCATGGAGCCATGTCTCAAATTTTAGGAATCACCTTACTGGCATCCAAGCGATCTCAAAAATTTACTCAGATATTATTGGAGTCATGATTTTTTCACTGTTACATACTGTCAGCCTTCAGTGAGTCTTCAAATTGTGCCTATGACTATGGCTGACATGACTGACATAACTTTATCCTTTGTGCTGTCTAGGTGTATTGTGCGTATTAGCACACAGTAAATAATTTTTTCCTAATTTCTAGACCAAATCTACCCACTTTCACTTAAAACCTTTTCCCCTTGACCTTTCACTGCTGCTCGTACAAAAAGTCCCTCCCCACCTTTCCTGTATGTCCCCTTCAGGTACTGGAAGCCCACTACAAGGTACTCCCGGAGCCTTTTCTTCTCTAGTCTGAAAAGCCCCACTCTTTCAGCCTGTCCCCATAAGGGGAGATGCTTCAGCCCTCTAATCATCTTTGTGGCATTCCTCTGGACCTGCTCCAACAGCTCCTATATGTTGGAGGCTCCAGAAGTGGATAAAGTAATCCAGTTGGGTCTCACGAGCAGAATAGAGGGGCAGAATCCCTTCCCTTGACCTGCTGGTCATGGTTCTCAACCCAGGATACAGTTGGCCTTCTGGGCCATGTTGACTTGAGTCTCTCATCAACCGACACACTCAAATCCTTCTCCTCATGGCTGCTCTCAAGCCATTCTCCACAAAACCTGTATTTGTATTTGGGACTGCCCCAACCCAGCTGTAGCACATTGCACTTGGCCTTCTTGAACTTCAGGAGATTGGCATGGGCCCACCTCTCGAGCCTGTCCAGGTTCCTCTGGATGGCACCCCTTCCCTCTAGTATGCCAATTGTACCACTCAGTTTGGTGTCATCTGCAAACTTGACGAGAGTGCGTTCAATCCCACTGTCCATGTTGCCTACAAAGATGCTGAATAGCACCAGTCCCAGCGAAGATTCCTGAGGAATGCCACTCATTATTGATCTCCACTTGGACACTGAGCAACACGGATTGAAACTCTCTCTCTCATGTAGCCAATAGTGAGAGAATCCAGCTAATTGGTAAAGAAAGGAAACCATCTACAGCAACTATATCTTCCTGAATCCAAAACTGAATTTTTTTGTTTTGTTTTGTTTTCACTAAATTTTATTAAAATTATATATTTTCTAAAGACTCTGGACTGGGAACTTTTGGATGTTGTGAACCTTGAGTAATTGAACTGAATACAGAATAGATGATACAACATAATTAACAATGACAAAAGAGGAGTATTAATATTAAAGTTGCATGTGCTCTAAAATGATGTCACTTGCAATAGGAAATATGGTAAGACAATGTGGTTAACAATATAAATCTTTGTAGATAAAGACACAGAGTTGAAATTGAGCTTATCACTCTAAACTCAAATATATGAGTAAGAGTTTTATATTGAAGCTGCTTGGAAAACTAAGGGCAAGATTGTCCCTCTGAATGCAACTCCATATGAAGTATACTGTAGGTTTACACATCTTTTTGAGGATGATTTAATGTGGAAGTTCCAATTTTTCTGTATGGGGTTCCTCTGGTTTTCTTCTTTTATTATCTGTATGTGCTAGCTGGATTCAGAGAGCACAAATGTAAACTGGCTGATTGACAGTTTCTTCAAGTACAAAATAAAACAATAAGACAAACCATTGTCTAAAACAAGAATAAATAAATAAAAGAAGGGGAAAAGAAAAAAACACCTAAAAGCAAACACAGTGTTAACAAGAATGAAAATACAATGGCTTCCTGAAAAATAAACCAGAAGTTGCTGTGATCAGCTTGCTGCAGATGAGTGAGTTGCTAGCATAATAGGAAGTGAAAGAAAAATAAATTCAGGCAGGGTGATGAGAAACACTTATTTCAGTTGCTGAATAATAAATGTGAGAAGTCCCCACAGGGCAAAGATGTGAATGCAGGAAACACTAGGGCCGTTCAAGTAATGATTGTATGTGTCTTGGGAAAATAATGTACAAGGAAAGGATGAAACTCGGTGGGTCAATTGGACTTTTTCATATTCAGTATTCATGCACCACAGCTGTCATAATGTATAGTATGTTAAAAAGAAATTATTACATGCTGACTGAGATTTCCTCATCAGAAACCCAGCTCCATATGTATCTGGTTGAAGAACTTCTGTTATTTGACTCCCACTGAACCTAGTCACAATTTAGTCCTTCCAAGACGTTTATTACCAAGCTCATTCTTTACTTGCACTGAAATGAAAACTAAGCGTTTACTGTGCAGGTGCAGACCAAGTAGTTTTGGGCATTCATCCACAGCTTTGTGTGGGGAGTATTCAGAAAAACAGTAGAATTTATAATACAGGCATGATTTTCATGACTTGCATGCCTGAACACAGTAGTAAAGACACCAAGAAAAAAAAATCTTTAGCACATCCTGTCCTTAAGTGGAGGGAAGGGGTCGAGGTGATTTTTGTTGGTCCTTTAAAATATCTGATGACTTAAAAGATATGAGTCCTAAATCATAATCTCAAATGTAGTACTAGACAGAGGTTTCACATCCTATCTTAGTCCTTGCGCACTCTTAAGATGTGCTTCATCAAAGTGAATCTAAGAAATGTGGAAGACCACTTGAGTTGCTTTTACCTATTTGAAAGTAAATTTCTGCAGATGTATTTCTGATAGAATTTGTGCTTCACTGGAATTGAAATGTTTTTAAAACTGAGGTCAACTTCATCCAAACTAAGCTCAGGAATTAAAAACAAACTCAGAATATCTCATCTCCCAAAGTTCAAAAAATACTAAAGTATTTACTGTTGATGTTTTTCAATATTAGTTTTTTAAAGATTTCATTTCTGAGACTTCTACTTCAAGTGGATTTAATCTTCACATTACTGTGAGAATATTCTTATAATATTAACATCATATATTATGTTATATTATTATTATGTCATTTGTATTGTAGTATTATCACATGAAAATGACAAACCCCCTCAGGGAAATGTAAAGATTTCAAAACTTCTTGACGTTTTTATCGGTTGCATTATTTCTACAGCAAAGGTTGGTTTCTGTTCTCCATTTTTAATTTCTACTGGACTTCAAAAGTAGTTTTGATTTTCTTCAACACCAAAATGAAATTATAATTTTGGTTCTCTTCTATTTGTGCTAATAGCTTATTTGAGGAGTGTACATTTTGTATGGACAGGAAGGCAAATCTAAGTGAAATGGTGTTATACCCTAAATATATGCCAACTATCTATCTGTAAACTAATTCAGAGGTAATTTTTTTGACCATTTGATAACATGACATATATGAATGTGGGTAAATGAATACTAAAAAGCAGTACGTGTGAATATTTGACAAAAAAAATCAAATGATTATGCTGATGAGTCAGTTATCTTTGTGTCCACTTTCCATTTATTTATAAAATGCTCACAACTTTGTGCTCATATGTTTCGTATGTTTAGGAAGTTGCTCTTTTTCATATATACATGAATACTCATAGTCATCTTCATTTTCTTGTCTTTATTGACAATATCCTGTTTAGAAAATACTTGTTTATTAACTGACAACAGGAAAACAGTCAAGTATCCAGGTAACTAATCAGAAAAGGCAATGTATGATTTTCAAACAAGGGCTATAGTGAATGAAGATGATTCCAAATAGTTTGTACATGAATTCAACTTGAAGAATAATTAAATATTGGTGTAACTGTGAATTTGAATTAACTATGCTATACATGGTGTCAACAGTTCAACAGTTTATGGGTTGTTTTGGCCTGGTTCTGTGACAATTGGGGTGGGGGACCCATGGACCCATGCTCCAGGAAAAGGGAAGGGGGAAAAGGGAAAAAGAGAGATGAGCCTAAAAACAAAACAGCAGCAACAATTGGAGAAGGAAAGCTAATTTAGTAAATAAGATATAAGAATGCAAAATAACACAATATAATTACAATATAATTAGAATTGAAGCTAATAAACCAAATAAAATGAGAGAGAGTGTTTGAGAAACAAAGGCCTTACACTAAATGCTGAAGGAGAGATGTCTAGGTAGTGCTTGCTGCTGTGTTGATCTGAAAGGAAGAGCCTGTGTCTCATGACACACGAATTTTTTTTTATCTTTCCCTCTGAGCAGAAAACAGAAAAAACACAAAGCAATACAAAGTCCTCTGGGGTANACTAAATGCTGAAGGAGAGATGTCTAGGTAGTGCTTGCTGCTGTGTTGATCTGAAAGGAAGAGCCTGTGTCTCATGACACACAAATTTTTTTTTATCTTTCCCTCTGAGCAGAAAACAGAAAAAACACAAAGCAATACAAAGTCCTCTGGGGTATGTAGTTCTTCTGAGACAGGTATACCCATAATTATTGATGATCCATGGAACTGGAACATTAACGTATTAACTGCCAGAGCACTACATGATGTTATGATGTCCAATACCATTAACAAAAATCATAAAACCATGACACATGGGACAGGTGGAATCAAGATGGTCACTGGAGAACGCTGATTTTTCTTTTTTCCTTTTCCTTTTCCTTTTCCATTTTCCTTTTCCCTTTTCTCTTTTTTAAGCTTTCTAGAAGAGTTCAATATACTTTCAGATTTTGTATTCTTGATCATATAATAAAACCAAGTGGACCGTTTTAATTTCCAGCTCTGCTTTTCACTAGCATGCCATTATTAACAGAGCTAGTTGGAATACTAGAGTTAAGATGAATGTAGCTATTCTGAAATAGTGTTATTTTTCAGAAAGTTTTCACTATGAAATCACACAGACTTAAGAGAAATTCTTTCAGAAAAAAATGATATCTGAAATTTATTCCACAGTCTAATTGTTGTAGAATTTGGTCTATGTGTATGGTAATAAACTTGCTCTGAAAACAAACAAGTGAACAAGAAAGCAAACAAGAAAATAAACAACAAACAAACAAATAAGTTAGTAAGTAAGTGAAACCCATCATTTGGTCAGAAAACACCAGAATTTTATAAGACATTAACCAATGCGTGCCTTTGCAAGTTGAGTGGAAGATTTTGCTCATTTTTGTTTTAAATTTAGAACATTTAACTGTCCTTTGATGTCCTAGTTGTTTGTGACACTGCTTAGGAAGCATATATTAGAGCAGTAAGAAAATAATCTGGAAATACTGATATTTCCATCTTGTCATACGAATTTTATAGCCCTTTGAAATACAATGTACTACCATAAGTTTTCCTCGCAAACGGTATGAAATGCTGTTTGCTTCTGATTTAATCTGTCTGGATCTGACTAAACTAGCCAGGTCAGGTTTTTGGCACTTTTAAATCCCTGCCTTAATTTAGTTGTGCAGACTGGGAGCTCTTAGGATTCTATAATGATTTATTTGTTATGATTCATATAATAGAAGTTTTCTGTATAACAGTGCTACTTTAACATGGTTTTGTTTCAAGTTTTAGAAGGCTAATTTTGCCTTTGTTGAACAGCTAGAATGCTTCCTCAGCTGATGATATATTTGGTCTGCTATTCACTCTTTAAATTGGTATCAGATTTTTGGCTTGCCTAAGTTGTCTAGATGCTATAGTAAACACTTATACAAGTCAAACTTGCTGACATGATGTGTCTTAACTATGGTTTTATGAAAAGGCAAAATATTTACCTTATCTGTTAAAGGACATAATATATATACACATAGTAATATATAGTACACTTTTTTGTGTGTATATTTTGGATAAGTGTTCAGGTAATATTCAAGCCCTTATCAAAAATAATTTATCTTACGTCTTATGCCTTTATTACACTAACATTAAACATGCTTAGAAAAATGATTATAGGTACATAATTTTACTTTCTGGCTAGGAAAGAATTAATATTTGATCTTCATATTGGTTAGAGCTTCTTTGCTATACCCAAAGTAGATGCGAGACCTAGATGTCTCTTTCATGACCTTGTAGTATCACTGTAGGATTCACCACAAGCCCAGAGCTGCAAGGCAGGTTAAACTTGCTCCCTGTTACTTCAAATGCACTTCAGAACATTCTGGATATTCCTGGTCATTAAAAAACAAAACAAGCTTCATTGTCATGAACAAGATTTTTGTTGCCAGACAATTTTTCATGTGTAAAGGCATGCACAGCCTGAGCAAACTTTGAAAGAGATCCCTGATACGCACTGATGTTTAAACAAACTAGTTCAAGCAAACAATTGTTTTGATATTCAGTCAACATTTATTCCTTCACTGTTGAGACAGAACACAATCCAACCTGTGATGAAAAATGTTATCAAAATAACCTCAGGTGAGATCATATAGACTAAGTCAGAAGAACAGAATTTTACTATCCATAGAAATTCAAAGTTAAGGTAGATTGTTGGAAGATGTCTTCCACAAAGTCAGGCAAAAATGACTGAAGAAAAATGCAGCTTACAAATCTGTTGTAGAATATTATTTACGCAGTCCAAGTCCTTAAGATTAACCTCAAATTTTTGTTCAGCTGTGTAAAATACCACTCCAGCAACAACCATTACTATTTAAGTAATAAACACATTAGTGGTCTTGTTATTAACAGTTGCAACCAAGCATATTTATGGAATTGGAAAATAATCATTTTTAGGCTGTCATCAACTGGATTTTTAGCATATTTGGATTACAGGTACTTTTCAGGTGTTTTGAGAAAATAAATATAATTTTTAAAGTCCAATTTTCTCACTGTGCTGCAATTTATGTTCCATGCAGCCTGTATGCACAAGAGTTTGATTGTTCTGTGGAAAACTAGTTTGCTATTCTTCTTCACACTGAATGAAAGTAACTGACCACATTTAATGTAGCTTTTGGCCAAAAATGGTGATATAAAGTTCTTCTTTGCTGTGCAAGACCAAAACACACTTTAACTACAAAGATTCATGGAAGAAGTTGCTGCGAAAAGATCAAAATCCTGAGCACTACCTGTGTGGACTGATCCATTCTCCGGAATAGTTTCTCTTCAAAGTTCACGGTAGAAGTATATTTATTGTCACTAATTAATATTTTCTTGCTACAGATTTCTCAAGAAAGTTTTCCTTTAATGAGAAATGGAAGATACTATCTGAGAACAGTGTTTGATTTTGGAGACATTAACAAAAATATATTAAAAATTCATTGTTGAAACTTCTTGGACTTCAGCCATCTTGGTCATGTGGTAATTAATGTTATATTTCATTTGTTTAAATTTTTGCAAGCAATTCTTTAAGCTTGCCATTTTTCCCAATCAAATTGCTTTACTCATCTTCCTAAGAGTTTCAGATTTTATAATTAGATAATTTGATTTTTGAATTGCATGGAACTACATTCTGAAATGGAGAAGCAGTATTAATAAAATTATGATGATTGCCTGGGAAATAAGCTTCAGTTATTCATAAGGAGATTTCTCTCAGCTGATGCTTTTTTTTTTTACACAGGTAGTCTCAACAAATTTAGAAAGGAACTTTTGCACTCAGTAATACAAGTTTCTCAGCAGGTTAAAGAGCAAGAAAGAGATAGATAGAACAGATCCTGTACAGCCAGGTATCTGTCACAGATACAATCACATAGTGAATCCAGTCGACCTAAATCCTAAGATACCTGGGTGATAGAGATATTAGTTGTATATCAATATATCCACTGTTTTTGTCCTTGATATTATTTAATCATACTCTATAATGGTTAATCAAATCACCAAAAATACGTAGAACAATGCTGGGAAAACCTGAAATTTCTGTGATTTGTTCAGTCTCTAGTTTCTTTTGATCTTTGAAATTTTCATGGAGGAAAAACAATTATTTACAAAAAAAACAATGCATTTTCATTTATTTGCTTTTTTAATTCAGTCTTTCAGTGTCTTGAACTTCTCTACAAAATCTTTTGTTTTGACATTTCACTAACTCACATGCTTTTGTTATTTTGTAGAATTTGTCTCCAAATCAAAGTTCAAAAAGGTGATTCTGATCTACTAATTAATATTTATGGTCAACATGCACTAGTATATTTAGCTTCAATACGAGTTTGTGCTCTTTTAGTGTGGAGCAAAAGGAATATTATTTGTTTCTGTTAGTTATAGATGTAAGAGCACTTTCCATGGAAATTCTCCTTAAAATACTTCTCTTGAAGAAGATTGTCCTTATGTTGACTGTGAAATTTTCATGATTGCATGTTTGTGGGAATACAAGAAAGTATATTCAGAGCAGGATAAACAGTATGAGAAAGGAAGGCTGAGAACCAAGGACACTCCAGAAGAAAAGGAAAACAAGTTCAAGTAAGTTCTAATGGCAGACACCAATTGGAGGAAGAGTGCATGGCTTGGAATGACTCATGACCCTGACTGGATAAGCGCCTATATCCATGGTTAAGGACTGTTCGGGGAATATTTTGTTGACGGGTAAAGGTGGGTAGGAAAGTTACAAGAGAAAACTTATGAATGTATACAAGGGATGTTAAAACCTGTAATAAATGATTTGGATCATCCACATCTGACTCCTTGCCTCAGACGCTGCACATGTCTTGGATTTCTACCTGCTTTTTATTTTTGAGACTAGTAGTCCAAATGTTACAATTATCCATTTAACATCCCTGAGCTTTAACTTCATCTTTCTGGCAGTATTAACTATAGATTCATATCATATTCATTTTGCCATCTGAAATTCAACATAGTATAGAAAGCATTTATGGAAAACAGAAAGCATCATCTGTTAAGTGACTTAATTAAAAGCTCCATCAAATTAAGTATAAAATCTAAGATGGTGTGTATGTGTATGTAGTACCAAATGAGTAAAACCAGAGGGACACAGTGAATGTATTCATTGAAGTTGGCCACAATAAGTGATCTGGGAGCAAAGGGGGATTATTAAGTGTACTTTGGAAGTGATTGTGCTGTAGGAGAATAAGAATGTATAGGAAAAGGGGAAGCTGGGGACAGGCTGTTTTACAACAAAGCAATATACATCTAATGAATGAATGATGGCCATTGCTTTTTTTTTGTTGTTGTTTTTCAGAGAACCAGACAAAACAGTACTTGATCCTGTAAAGGTGCCTTTGAGAAAACTTGAGAAAGCTGTACATACTAATAAAACACTAAACTATCAAGACACAAGTCATGATCAGCTCTGCTCGGTTCTTTTGTTACTTTGCTCTGAATTTCAATATTCTTCTGAGTGTGGTTTATTTGAAGGTGAGTACTGTAGTTTGCACATACTACCAAAACAATACAGACTGCCTCAGTAAACATTTACACTCTACTTCCATCCAAGAGCACCCTGATAACATAACTGAGACTGAAGAAAGAAGTAATATAGACTGGGCCACTTCCAGGATTTCTGGTTGTTTATCCTGATTCTCATTCAAGAGAAGCTATTCTGGAGAGGAATATTAAAGCATCCTATAACAGCTGAAAGTTGGTTTGGTGCCAGATGTTTTCTCTCTTTTTTTCTATGGACAGATAGAAATACATGTAGAGGCTGAAAGACATATGATGAGATGATGAAAGAACGTTTATTTTCCTGTTCTGATGTTTCACCTCTCTGATCCAGCAGAAAAACAGTACTTCAGAGATGTGAGATTTTTTTTTGCAGATGAGTAGGGTGTGGAGTTAAAAAAAAACAGCAAGGCAATTAACTGCCTACAATAACTGGGTTCTTTGCCATTGAAGTGGAGCTGCTTCTCCAAATGTCTTAGCTCACTGCAGGTAGGTGACATCCATCCCAGATTTTTCATTGACTTTCTGCAAGAGGGAGAGCATTCAGTGACTAGACCCTACCTCAGAGTTCAAGAGATTACATACCTTTTGAATAAAGTTATTCTGGAAGGGGTATTACTTCTTTTCTGTATCTGGTTCCCACATTTCATAGTTCAAAAAAAATAAGCATTCAAAAATAGACAGATTATGAAACACGTTACTTGATTAACTTAATGGTTCATTCTATGCAATGGAGATCTTTGCTACATACCATGTTCTCTTCTTACTGCATTCTTACTGAAGCTATGGACATCAGTTCAAAGACAAGCAGGCAGTTGAGTAGTCTACAATTTGTTTTTTCATATGGAGATAATGATGATGGTTCTGGCTCTAGTTAACTATTTTCTTGCTTTTCTACACTAGAGTTCTCATCAGCTCTTAATCATAGAAGCAGCCATCCAGGGCAGATATTTGTCCTTAATTATGTCAGCCTTGTTTTTAAGAGCATTTCTGCACCACATTCAGTGTAGCTTACAAATTAACAAAACTGGACTTCCAATGAAAGATTACCTCCATTTCAATCATTTCAGTAGCACTGACTTTCTCTAGTTGCAACAGCATTCCCTAAAAAGTCATACAAAATACAGTATAATATGAAATTTTATCATGAACTGTACCAGCAATATACAAAGAATTCACCAGGGAAGGTTTGAATAGGGTTTTCATACAAAATTCACATAAAACATGTACGAAAGTATCAATATGCATGATAAACTGGGTCTTAAGAGAGAGTAGGGGTTTTTGTTTGTTTGTTTGTTTGTTTTTTAAGGAAAACCAAAGACATATGCATTGAGAGAAGTCCACTCACAAAACATTGCATGCATTCAAACAAGATGTTATTAGAACAAATCTGATCCAGTAGTGTTAATGGAAAGTATCATAAATAAACAATGTGGGGTACTGACATGATGCATCCCAGAGGCTGCTGGTGGATTTGTATGAATATTGAATGATGTTTCTCGTGCCTACTCACATACCTGTAGTATCACCCTAAATGATCTGTCAGGTAACTAGCTTTTCTATAAGGAAATCTGCACTGTGTTTTATAAAAGCAAATGCAGAAGAATGTATTCAGGTAAAAGCTGACTTTTTCTTCAATGAAAGTCCTTACTTATGACTGAAGAATTTGCCTATAAAATTGCCACAGTTATCCTACAAATATGAGTAAGACATTTTGACATTTAGTGATATGTAATGAATAAAACAGACAAGAAAAGAATAGCATGAATAAATTTAATCTTCTGAGTTCCTAACTCTATTTATTTTGCAATTCCTTCTAGGATGATGCACTGCTACTGTTTGGGTTTTTTTGTTTGTTTGTTTGTTTGATTTTTGTTAAAAATGTGTGGTTTATAGTGCTATTACAGATATCTCCTCTTTTTGCATTCAACAAAACGGTCTTGCTCACTGGCATTGGGCGCATTATGTTTGTCACTTGGGAAGAATTTCATTCACTAGTAATACTTTATCAACATGAAAGGAAGCAGAGAAAATCAAAACAGAAGATTTCACACTGAGCAATATGAAACAAGACTTACTCTGTACAACATTCACAAAAGACTTGGAGTAGAGCTGAGGGGTATCTGATAATACTAGATATTGTGATAGCATATACATTTTTCAGTCTCTAAATCTGTATAAGCCCTCAGGCAAAATTTTTCATAAACTTGCAATCTCATTTGGTAATACTGAAGCATTAAACATTTGTTTATAAAAAACAGAATTCCCTGGATTTCACTGATTTTACTTATGATGCCTTGTAGCTACTGATAATCATTTAAAGAAGTAATACTTGGAACTCTGTTCAAGACAGTTACATATTTTCCGTGACACAGCTGTAGGAAAAAATATCACTGAAGAAAACAAGTTAAAAGAAAAAGTTTACTGTAGCCCACATAGTGGCTTCAGCTTTGATTCACCAGTGTCTGAGACATAGGAGAACAATTTTATAAGCAGAACAGAGACAAAATGCAGTGATGCTAGTTGATGTGGGTGTTTTTACGTGTCTTGTTCCATTGACATACAAAGTAACTAAGAAAAAAAAAATGAAAGAGAGGAGAGGGTTATAATAAAATGAACATGTTGTATATATATAATTCTTATCCTAAATCCAAAACATAACACCATACCAGTCCCAATTAACACTATGCCAGTTGAAACCAGGACAGTGTATCAGAAGGCTCTCTGCCCATCACTCTCTTCTTCCTTCCTATCTGTTCTCTTTAGAATACACAACTCTAGAGGAGTGCACTCTATAGAATTATGAAGTGGTCTTACAAAATTTTCTAGCACAGATAAAGAATATTTAAACTTTTTTTTTTATCAATTTTCTAAATTTGTCCTAGTTTCTGTGCTTTTACTTTCCATAGCAAATTTTGCTAAGGTTTAGATAGGGCACCAATGATTGCGAATCTGTTTTATTCTGACAGTAGTAATAATCAGCTTCCTTTTTAATTCATTTACAATTATGTATTTAAAAGGTATCAGTAGATGATTACTTCTAACTTTATTTGCAAACATGTATTTTTTCTTCTTTTTTTATTTTTTCTAGGATACATCTTAATAGACATGGTAGTTAACAACAATTTTGAAATATTAACATCTGGACATGTTATAAAGAGTGTAGAAAGAAAAAAAGATTAGACAATCTTCTTTGGAATACGATGCTTCAAGAATATAGGAGGAATAAGTGGAGAACAAACACCTAACAAAACAGTGAATTATTAATTACACCTATTCATCTTCAAAATGCATTTTCATTTCTGATTACTGACTCCATCACCACTTTTCTATTGTAATTTCATGTAATACTACTCTAGTAGATGACAATTATCACTACCTTGAAAATTCCTTATAAGGGGTAAATTTTCTGAAAAAAATATATATATAGCTTATCTAAAGACATGGTTCAGAGTCATTATTTTCCCATTATCTCCATGCATCCTACCTACTATGGATGTTATTTACTGTACCTATTAGAGGTAAATTGTGCATTACTTCTATGTTAAAAAAATAATGTTATTAAAATATTCAAAACTGGAATCATGTCTAACATGCATTAGATTTTTATAACTATGCAAACAAATAAAAGGTTTATGAAAGACATAAAAGCTTACTGTCCTAGATAAGAAAGTAATGGAGAGGAGAATATAAGCTATCCATAATGCTGATAGTAATATGGTCTTTCAAATATCACCAGTACACAATAGCTTTAGAAAAAGTAAAATAAAATCCAGCATTTTATAAAGACCTGTGTTTCATACAAAGTATTTACAAACTTTGTGTCATTTACAAACAAATATTGCATCTAAGTAAATTATTTTTCTTACTAGAAGGCTTCGGCATGATTTGCAGTTTTTGCAATAGATGATCAAAAAAGAATTTCTTTTTGATCTAATATTCATACAATATAAATCATAAAACTTAATTTTTTTGTTTTTTTTTATGGTCTTATGTTAAAAACAAAAAGGTTCCCAAGTAACTACATAGAAGAGTTTCCAGTTTACTATTCACATATACATATAAACTTAAAAAACCCTTTCACACACAGATGAAAATGTACACATGAACAATGTATATCAAGAGTTAATATATTTTCCTTTCAGTTTCAATTTCAAAGATTATTATTTCTTTGGACATGTTTCCTCACTAAAATTTATTATGGGTAAAACAGTTTCTTTCTCTTAAAACCTTAAAATTAATTCAGCATTATCTAAGTAAAGAACACTTGAGAATATATTGTGAGAGACATCTGAATTAATTTTTCTACATGATTCAAAGTTTAACTAGGTTGCACAAAGTTAAGCTTCCACTGCCTTTTGCAATGATCTGCAATATCACACCTAACTACTGTTTACTGGTAATGAAGAGATGAAGTCATCTGTTAAATCTACCTCTACTTATAGTCTAGACCATCTGAAATGACACCAGCCTTCCACGTCTGCACAAACTTAGTTCTCTGTTTCTGTGTGTACTGACCTCATTTTATTTAAATCTCATTATTCTCAGTGAGGTCTTTATTCATTTACCTAAACATTCTGTGACATTTAGATGCACTAGAGCTCCATGCATATGGAGCTGTCAGATGTGACATGACAGCAAACCTATGTCATAAAATAACTGGAATAATCTACAGAATCTCAGAAGGCACTAGGCACTTCTGTTTGAGCAATTAGTTGAGACCTGGATTGGAGCTACTCAGAAAGTAAAAGCTAAATTCAGTTTTCTAGATGGGTGGTGTTGCATCACTTTGAGAACTACATTTTCATCTGAACATCTACAGGATATATGGGAACACTTATAGACTGACAAATGCTAAACTCCTCCAAGCATCTCAGATAACCACAACCAGATAAGAAAGGGCCTACCTGATGAAAACAGTCTGTCTAGATCAATACTCTTTCTGACATTGGCAATAGGAGATGTATTTTAGCAAAAGCTTATGGATCAGACGTCTTCTTGTCATCATCCATGTATGGTGTCCCTGTGGGCTCCTCTCATAATCTTCTCTGTTTTTCTTTGCTATTGTCTTAGTTTGAACACTCTCATCTCTTGATTTCAATGCCAGGAGCAACCTGAACCAGTTGTGCAGAATCTGGCCACTTAGGAAACAGTCCTGCGGTGCATGCCAGATTGCATGCAATTCTCTGTGCAATAAACTGTATTTCCTATTACTACTAGAGTACTGCGCATACCTTAATCTTAACGGTATGTGATGGTGAGTTTAACCATTGTCCCGACACCACTAATTGTACTGAGTAGTTCTAGGATAACTATAGTAAGACTTCAGAGAAAACACAGCTATGCAGATACACTCATCTCCCGATATTTTAATCTGAAGCAGTCAAACCCATGCCCACAGCTTTTCTTGTAGGTCAGCAAATGTCAAATGAATGAAGCTGTAGGGAATTTCTAGGACTTCTGCCTGCAAGTGTCAGAATGAACTTATTTGGCATATGAGCCTTATTTACCCCTGAGTCCTAGTAGAAAAGGAGATGCAACAACAATTTTAATAACTAAGTAGACAAGCAAGTCAGTAAAGCTATTTCAATAGGAAGTAAAAAAAATGTTAAGGCAGTAAAATTAACATATGGAATTTTAGACCGTCAAGGAAATTCTGGCAGATGAAGATGGAAAGACTGAAGAAACCTAATGATTTCTCCAACAGTCTGTCACTATTCCAAGAGGGTGTCGGTGAAAATTGGTTTGTCTGAGCTGAGCACTTGCTTGCAGATTAAGGAATTGTGTTTCCATCAATAAGATGAAATTTGAATATTTCTACTGGCAAAATACATTTGTTTTCTAAACATATTTTGAGCATATTTATATATATAAATAGATAGCATGCTCCTATCTGGTGGGCAAGGGATTGGAGAAAAGTCTAATCTCAAAATTCTTCCTAAGAAGCAGTATTCTGCTACAACTCCACCACCCAGCATAAACTGTTGCGAATAAGAACTGCTGATTCTTGTCTATGAATTCTGCACATTGCTAAAAACTCGGTTTTCATTTACACAAGCTGGTTAACGCACCAGGAATGGGACTTTTCACAATAGCTAAACAATATTTATATAAGCAATATGGAAAACACTTGGAAATGCAATCAGCAGTTGCATACATAAAAATTGCAAATACTGGTTATAAGATTTGAAAAAACTAATGTTATGATATGTATGTACAGCTGTGCATTTTTCCTTAGCATCCAGTTCTTGATGGTTGTTTGCTATTTTTAACTTAATGCCTATATAAGACAAGGTTCTTGCAGTTTCTATACCATTGAGAAAATGTTTCTAATCTAATGAGACAAGTACTGATCCTAAGCAACACATTACTTGAGAAGTAAAACACCTCCTATACATTTCTTTTGAAAAACACAGTGTAAGATGTTGGGTTTTTTAGGTAATTAAGATTTGTTTAAAAACTGAACCGTGCTTTCTGGTTGGCTATGTGCAGGCATGGTAAACACCTTCTACTACAATTTACTGTGTGGCTTGTATATTCATTTAGTATATAAGCAAGTTAAGCCAAAAAAAACCTTTGTATTGCTCTGTTTTATGGTTAAGAAAGGAAATGCATTTCATTTGATGCTGAGATAGTATAGCAACTCTGAAGCACTGATCCACCTACTTTCTCCGTTTCAGCTAGAAAACAGAGTTAGAAAAAAGTTCTGGAGCAGTTCATGCAAAAGTAGGCATTGTGCAAATTTTATAGCAGGAGAGAAATTGCCTTTGAAGGAGAGAAAAGGAAGACAGAAAGAATAAAAAGAATCAGCATGCCAAAGGGGCTCTTACTCTCTGTAATGTAAGTTTTAGGTTCCAGGTAAATCTTACATAATCTTAAATCTTACAAGAAGGGTGAAAGACAGAAAGGAAATAAGTAAAAGAATAGAAAGGAGGGAAAGATATGAAGAGGAAAGGAAAAGTTAAAGGCAATCATAAGTAGTGTGCTTACTGTGAATGAGATGAGCTGAGGGATGTGAAAAAGAAACCAAAAATAAAAGCTTATCTGAAAGAGAAGATAAAGCACAAATTCAAGGCATTGTTTTATGACATGTTGTGTTATAGGACAGTTATCCAACAGTTCTCTACATGTTTTCCATCTCCTTCCACTTCAGATTTTCTGTTGGAAGGAGAAGTCCAGCTACCCAGTTGACTTCAACCTAGAAATGTCTTCTTTTTTCAGTATAAATTAATAGGAAAATAAGTAAATAAAAATGTCCCAGAAGAATATCCATATCATAAAAAGATAAAAGATAAATTCAAATTTCCTATACACTCATGAGATTTTATGTGTTCATTATATCCAAGCAGTTTCTTCCTCAGAGAAAATACCTCTCTTTGGTTAAATGTCAAATTACAAATAAATGTGCACCAGTAAGCCAGGAAATTATTCTTCTTCATGTCTAAAATTCCTTTAACTCACACAAGTAATCCTCATTTTATTTTAAATCCTGTTTTTCAAAAACTTGGTATTAAAGGAAAAAAAAAATCAAGCATAACAAGAAAACAAACAAAACCAGAAAACTCAGATGTGACAGATGTGAGCACCTTTGTAACACTGTAAACTTAACCACTTAGTTTCAACATAAAATATCTATTCTTTTTTCCAACATTTTTCCTTAATAACGGGTTCTCTAGGAGCTGGAACTAAGAGTGTTAAAGACTTACAAGCGTTACTACACTTGAAAATGTTTATTGATCACATATGCATTTTACAAACTGATCAGTAATTGTCAACTGCAGAAATAACAATTCACTACTTTGTACGAGTTTCCCTGTCTTCAATCTACCTATATTACTGAACATTTTACTGCAGAACTTTGAAATAGCACGTTTTTGAAAATGGGAAGTAAAATTCACAGCTAAAGTGCCCTTGTTATTCATGCATGTGACATGTAAGACTGTTTTTCAAAAGACAAAATAATAAAGCAAGCTCACTGTCAATTCTCAATAACAAAATCTTTCAACCACTGCACAAGAATGCCACATTTAAGTATTCACTATTTTTAAGGATTTCAACTTCACAGGAAAGAATCACTATACCGAAAAACAAAACAAAACAAAATACAAAAACAGACACACACACAAAAAAAAGTAACATAAAAACCAAAACCACAAAAATTCAATTTATACTTGCTAATGCCATGTTTTAATTTAAAATATTTGATGAGTTTAGCTTTACCTTAGAGTCTATGAATTTCATTAATGTTCACAAGTAAGAAAATGGTATGCTGTGCAACAGTGATTCTCAAAATGCAATCACCAGTGATCAGTAGTTATGTCGTAAAATCATGTCTCCTGTATAGTATTAGGATTTAAAGGCTTAATAACAAGAATATATTTAGTTCCTGAAAAATATTGGTAGCTTAAGATAAAAAGGTTTATACCCATATTAATGAATCATACTACAGGCATCTAATCAGTGTGAATGTTCTAACAAATATCCTGCTTTCAAATGTTGTTTCTAAATACGTCCCTCAGCAATTCATTTTAAAAGGTATCTATTCAGTATTTATTTTGTAAAGGATCCAAAATCTGAGAAGTACATAATAGGAATTTTCTAGCAAATAGGTATTGATTGACCTTCATCAAAGTAGAGTGACATTTAATATCTGTCTGGATGTCAAAAAAATGTGTCTGCCTAATCTAATAGGATCTTGTGTGCCAATTTCTACAAGATAACAGGACAATAAAAATGAGGCTTAGGAATGACGATGTTGTCAATACAATTTATAACATTATCACATTCCAGTTTGCCAAGCATCAAAAAGTTATAGACTAATAAAATGGGAATGATAACAGAAGATCTCATAAATTCTAAATTCTATATAAAACAATCAAACAAAAAAGTCTGTAATGTGTGTATCTCTCTAATACAGAATGTTTTCTTTCTTCTAGAAACTGAGCTACTTACTTTACCTACTTGCTCCATTTGTAATTCAGAAAATATTACAATAATCATATTAACATGTTTATTTAATTTCCCTAACAATCAGACGCTACTATTTGAAACCACTTATTTTTCTGCAGGATTATTTTTTGTTGTTTGGTAAGTGGTGGTAGTGTTGGAGGGGTATTTTTATAATAAAATCGAAGAAAAGCGAAGTTAGTGTTTAGCATAACTGTTGGCCTTATCTTGTGAAAAAATAGGTATCAGAAGTAAAGTGCTGGAATTTATGTACCTAGCAAAATGTATATTACAACTGACAGAAAACCAGAACTCTGCTGGTGATGTTCAAATTTGAAGATGACAAAACACTGGCTTCATAGAGTATGTCAATGCTCAGAATATAATATAGTGAACAAAGAAATGAGGAAATCACTGTTTCTTGATAAGACAGAGACCCATGCTGTTAATGAAGGCTAAGATTTTATTATTTTATGTGTGTGCGTGCACGTGTGTGTTTGTGCACGCGCGCGCTATACAGAACATTGCTGCAAGGCCAGGAAACTGTTAAATGCAAAAAGGGAGTCTGGTGGAGTTTTCTTGAAATACTGTAAGATCATGCTACAAGGTTATAAAAATATACAGGGAAATAAAGCCTCAGATCAATACCAAGTTGCATCATTTAATGGGCTAAATCAAAGAAGTCTTTAGAAAATTAGCCTGAGTACATCAATGAGCTCAGATAGAGGAAAAATACCCACTTTCCAGAATGTATGCTTTCTCTGTCAGATTCTCAGATTTCAGTCACAAAAAACAATCTGATATCTTTAGGCTGTGCAAGGTATTCCTTTTCCTTTTCCTTTTTTTTTTTTTTTTTTCCCTGAAGACATTTATGAAGATGATGCATAGACCCTATTTCAGAAACCATGCTATTTTCTTTCTCCTGGACTCAAACTGCCATGTGTATAGAGGACTTATTCCTCTCTGTTGTTGCTAGTAAGCTACAGGCAGTTTGGTCTACTTTCTAAAATAAACGTATAGTTTTAACCCCATTGTTTTCGGATCAGACTGGATTTTTATTCTGTGAATCACCCTTCAATTTTGGCTATTTTAAGCCCTGAAGTACAGGAGAGAATTTTTGGTAGCTGAAGAGCTACAGGAGCTTTTGGTAGCCGTGTTAAATCAATGGCTACGAAGAAACTCTCAGAGGAAATAAGATCTTTAAGAAATACTGTGAAACGTTCTTTATCTTTTCCATTTCAGCTACTGTCATCACTTTCAAGTGAACACTGTTGTAAAACTCCAGAATCTGTTTTACACTGGATTCGGGAGCCTAAGATTTAGGATTCTGTTTTCTAAATGGATGAAGCTGGAAGGACTCCATAAAGTTTGAGAATTTCACAGATTAGGAGTAGAAAGATCAGGAGCAGGGAAGTTGTAGATATTTGAGGTTCTGCTCCCAGTGAAACTTGATCCACATCACACAATGAGGTAATTAAACTTACGTAACCAAATATGAAGAGGATACTTGCAAAGAAGATACTGAGACTACCTGAAAGCCTAATCGTGCCTGTTGCGGGGATTTTAGGAAAAATGGCCAGCATTACTCCTCTTATCCTTCCTCATTCTCCTTTTTCTGCTTTATAACACAGAAAAAGATATAAGTTCAAGTACATATCCATATCCATTTGCATGTAACAGCTTCTCTGTATATGCATACATTTTAGCAGATACTTTAAATTTTGTTAGGCCTTTTGGCTATTAGGATTATTCAACATTGTGTGTTTGTCTTCCTATATAAAATCATAGAATCACCAAGGTTGGAAAAGACCTACAAGATCATCCAGTCCAACCATCCAGCTATCACCAATAGTTCTCAATAATCCATGTTGCTCAACACAACAAATTAAGGAATAAGTTCCTTAATTGCCTCCAGGGTCAGTGCTTCCACCACCTCTCCGGGCATCCATTCCATTGACCACTCATTCTGAGAAGTATTTCCTAACATCCAGTCTGAATTTTCCTTGCTGCAGCTTAAAGCCATTTTCCCTAGTCTCATAACTAATTACATGAGAGAAGAGTCTGAACCCCTCATTATAACCTCTCTTAAGGTAGTTATACAGAGTGATGAGGTCTCCCCTGAGACTTCTCTCCTCCAGATGGAACAGTCCAGCTCCATCAGCTGTTCCTCATAAGGCTTGCGCTCCAGACCCCTCACCAACTTTGTTGCCCTTCTCTGGACATGCTCCAGGGCCTCAGTGTCTTTCTTGCAGTGAGAGGCCCAAAACTGAACTCAGTACTCACGGTGTGGACTCACCACTGCTAAGTACAGGACAACTACTTCCCTGCTCCTGCTGGCAACTCTATTTCTGATACAAGCCACGATGGCATTGTCCTTCTTGGCTACCTGGGCACACTGCTGGCTTATGTTCAGCTAAGCATCAACCAAAACCCACAGGTCCATTTCTTCTACACAGTCTTCCAGTCACTCCAACTCAAGCCTGTAGCATTGCCTGTGGTTGTTGTGGCCAAAGTGCAGGAACCAGCACTTGGTCTTGTTGAACATCATCCCATTGGTTTTAGCCCAGCAATCCTGTCATATCATACTGGTCATAACCTGATCTGCAGCCTCTCCGGGCAAGGTCTCTTATTTATCTGGTAGATGGCAATATTGGAAAATATCATAAGGTTTAACAAAAAAAAAATGTAGCTGTTTGAAAGAATGCGAGCAGTTAAGTTGGTTATTGAGTTAAAAAAAAAAAAAAAAGAACATCTAATTACACACATAAAGGCGCTTCAGTATCTAAGGGTCTCTGTGAGCACCCTTTATAGGACCTTTTAATTGGAGTCCTATGTTTACAACTGCAATGGAATTGCCAAGTCACAGACTAAAACAGTAAAAGAGCACCTGACTAACCAGAGTGGGGAAACCCGGATCCACAGGTCCTCTCTCTCCCTCTTGGTGGTGCTTCTGAGTGAGCTTCTGGGAGCATATACGTACTCAGAGCCTGTGTGGTTTGCTTCTGCTTTCCTTTTCTGGTGTGCCAGTTTGAACCAGAGGAGGCTACATTCCCGAGCTCACCCTTTCCAAACTGTTTCTGGGCGGGTGAGTTAATTCCTCTTTCTCTGATATCTTCCTCTATAGCACCTGTATCTCAAATAAAGGCTCTGTCATTACCATTGTTTGCTTTACAGTAACAGAAAAAAACATTGAAGTAAAAAAATCACCAGGATTTCGAATGGAATTAAGAAACACATGCAGGGCTTGTGTCAACCTGTAGAACTTTCTAACACAATCAGAGCCGTTTTCTGTGATTGTTCAACCATACTGACTAAAGATGCTGTTCAATACCTCACTGATGAGCAGTAGTTCTGGAGAAAATCTGAATGGAATTTTTGTATTACTGATTTTCTAACAAAAATGAATGAGAATCTTGCAAGTTTTTACAAACTTCTCTTGAACATCTGCCATTTTCCAGAACACAGTACTACGGTAACTGAACTGAGGGTGGGAAAATCAAAGGTTAAGAGATACAACGACAGACCGAGAGCTTAGATAAATGGAAGGACCAAGAATACAGGCTGCTGAAATACTGTATTGAATGACAAATGCTAACCTCAGGTTTCCCAGGAGGAGGGTCTTCATTTCCTTTAACTATGCTAATTGGACAAGGGGAAACAAATGGCAATTAAAAGAAAGCAAACCTGAAGAGGTACCAGAAATCAATTTTCCATATAGATAAGCTTTAAATATGAACTATGATAAGAATAGGGAAAAAATAGTGGGTTTTTTTGTTTGTTTGTTTGTTAAATAAAAATAATCAATGCCATACAGAACTGTGCTATTGCTTATTCATTAGCAGCAGTTATGGGGCCAATCGTCAGTCTAAGTTAAGTTGGCTGTGTATTGCTTTAGCAGTTCTCAACAGAACTAAACCTGTTCTGACTAACTGGGGATTTATCCCACATGGGAGAAATCTCTGAGCAATGAAAAGCTGTCCCTGCAGAAACCTGGCCAAGGAAATGCTTATTGGAAATGTACTGGGGTAGAAAGGGCTATACTTGTATTGTACCATGCTCCAGCCATCCCTGCCAATGTAATTGCCTCTAAGGGGTTCTGCCATATGGTGCAAGTTACAAAAAGCCACAGGCTATTTTAACTTGTACTGGGATTTAACCTATAAGTAGGAGAGTGCTAAACTGGCTTTAAGCCAGGTTCATCATCTCCTTTCTTGCATCAAGCAGAGTATTTTGCTAATTATAAAATGTACTTAAAATCCACTTGAAGTCCAATTAGTTAATATGGAATTGATTATGACTTCAGGTGGGAAATAGATCTTGGAACCAAATAAACTTCTGTGTTCAGTTTTTCATGCAGATGCTCCTAACAAGAAGAAAAACAGACAAATGTATATAAAATATATAACCAAATGTATAAGCAAAATGTTTTCAGAACAGATTTTTCTTACAAAAATGTTTCCTTTAAGTCAATTAGACATTCTAACTTGCTGAAACACATCCAAGACTAATAAAAAAAAAAAATTACCTAAATAAATAAAAGGTGCACACATGCAATTCAGTAGGAATGATGCAAGGATCTGTCATCACTCTCTCACTATATAATTTTACCTATTCCACACTTGTACATATGGTAGCTGTAAAGGAGACATCCAGGTTTAATGTTACAGCTGTATATATATGTTTGTGTCATTTGGAATTCTTTCTGGAATTTTGTTTGTTGTTTTTCAGTCAATGGTCTTGCTATTCTCTAATATTATCATTTCATCATCTCAATATATAGAATTCTATTCTATGTGGAAACAGTGTCTTTCAATAAAAAGTGCTGTGTCCACAAAGAAATCAGCCAAAGACAACAAACAGAAACAAAGGTCATATGATTTGTCTCCTGTTGGGTTGTAAATAATACAACTTTATTTTTCTCCTTGTTTTAGTGGATAACAGTGTAAGTAGCATGGGGACAGACGATACTGAAGCTTGTTTCCTATGGTGTTCGATTATTTATTAGGTATTTTTATTTTCTATATAACTCATATCATATTATTGACTTTTTTATGCATGCGTTTTATTAGTTTGATTTCTGAGGATAATTAGAACAGATATGCAAACTCATCTGGAATAATTGTCTATCTTCACAATTTCCTGTGATGGGTAGGATTCAATTACCTCTATGCTAGTACAAACTGATCACTCTAGTTGAATTTTGCTACCTCTGAAGTATACATATATGGACCCTAAAACAGAAGCTTCACAGTGCCTCAAAATGACCCTTTAATTTTTATTTGTAATGAATATCAGTAGCATTGTTTTTGATAGCGAGTGTCACTGATGAGGAGACAATATACAATCTACACATATCACTGAACTTATGTATTATTCCAAGTAGGACAATCAACTGTGGTTTCAGTGACCTTCAAAAATTTTAGAGCTATTTTCATGACTCATATGTAGTGATCATTTGCAAGTAGTTTTCATGGTTTTCTTTTTACATACAAGTTTTCCACAAAGCTCTGACTACATATGAATACTAAATGAGTAATCTAACAGGCCAAGAACAGACTCCAGTTCAACAAATGGAGCTATTTCAGACCTTATAACAAAATTTAAATAAAAAACAAACTCACATATGATATAAGCTATATTTTTACACATTCACGTGTTCTCTTCTGTTATTTTACTTGTAACAAGGAGGTTGAATACGTTAATGTAAAACTGAAATTTATTTGGAAAATCTTTTTTTCTTCCAAAGAACAAGAATTTTTATACAAATTAATCATTCTGAAACCACCAAAAGAATAGAAAGTGTCCCTAAATTAAGCAATAAAATATTAGATTTTGCCAGTTGGAACTATAAATACATCAGGAATTACTTCAGACTTTTAGTACTTCTGAAGTCTGTTAGCAAGTATATGGAGATATCTCTGAAGTGACTACACATTTTATGAATCCAAACAATATCTGTGGTTCCAGTATAACATTTTAGTAGGAAGCAAAAATGTGGCAATGAAAGGCATGAGTATATCTACTGACATTTTCTATTTATTGACTGTACTACTTACAAGTTTGATCAGACAATCTCTAGGCTCATAAAATCAGTATCTGGTGTACAAAAACTGGATTTCATGTCTATAAAACAGATAAGGCATGGTATCACTTTGGGACTACCATTCACTTTTAAGACAACTGTTAGAAGGAAGGCAGAAGAAAAAAAAATAGGAAAGAGAAAATGAGCATTTCATATGTGCATATATAAAATATTATTTCCATGACGACAGATTACTACTTGATTAATAATTTTAGATTTGTCACGTAAACATACAAGTTGTTATTGACAATCAACTAGTGTTAGTCCCTGAGAGTATTCTTTCTTCTCCCCATAAAAAAGCAGACCAAGAATGATCAAACAGTGTTACAGGGCACAAAGTTACTGGCATTTTCAGGTTCAGACAGCTTTCTGAGCACTGTAGCTCTACTAGCATAGCACGCCATAACAGCATAGCCAGAGACAGCAAACTGCATAGGCTATGCCACACTTATGCTACTTTATAGTGCTCTCACAAGTCCTTTTACCATGAGTTTATTTTGCATTTTTGCCTATATGTAGCTTAGTAATAGTTTGGTACATTTTATATTGATGGTTTAGTTACCTATTGACCTCTTTGTAAGCATCACTTTGTTTCCCGGAGGAAACATTTCATCATTATTTGCAGTATTTTAGAGGAATAAAGATAGCTTTCAAATAATTAGCAATCTTAACAGCACATAAGTGTTATAGTTTAACCCAATCAACAACTAAGTAAGTACTATACTGCCATTTGCTCACCCCATCTCCTCAACGTGGGATGAGACAGGGAACAGGGAACAGGAAACAAAATACAACATACAGGTTCATCAAAAAAACAACACAACAGCAAAAGAAAAATCAAAACAAAAAAGCAATGATAACAATATATACTCACAATACAATTACACACCAAGCAACACCCAGCAACTACAGTTTTATGGCCTTCCGCGTGGTCTCATGTGGAATGGAACAACTCCTTGCCTAACTCAGAACACCCGTCTTGACTCAACCCTGCCCCCTGCAGCTGTGCCATTAAGACAGCAGTTCATCCCTGCCCATGCTCCCGTCACTCAGCAACTAAACCAGAATAATAAGTGAACGGCGTAATTATGTTTGTGAATGTTGACAACTTAACTATCTCTTTTATTTTATTCTATAGAATGCTATTTATAGATGGAGTTGCTTCCAGCTCGTTTACAAATTCTGCTACATTGCAACCACTGACAAGCTTCCATCAGTATCCATGTTTTTAACCGTCTTGCGGAGTTCAGAAGTAACATCCCTAATTTGTTGTTGCACAGTAAAAAAAGATCACATGATTTATCTTTAGATTACATAAGTGTGTATCATTCAGGACTAAACAAATTGTTTGTTTGCTTGTGCTATCAGAAACTGTACATAGGAGGAGTGGGAAATCATTTTTTATGGTGTTTTCAACTAATCTAATGGTTAAATCTCAGAACTTTCTGAATTATCTCTGTAAAAGGGATTTCATAAATGCTATTTCAAATACAATTCTGGAATATTTCGCCTGAAATTTCTTCTTTTACATGTTGTTATTTTTGGAGTAGAAGAGAAACAGTTAATGTAATTGAAAATAGTTTGTAAATATTTTCATATTATTCAACTCCTTTTTTTTCACTGAACTATCTTTCAAATTAAACTTATTACTTTATTGACTTGCCTCCAAATGCACCATTTTGTTTTCAATACAGATATCACTTTCTAGATGCCTGTGTCTTCATTCCCTTGTATCTTTCTGCAATTTCTTTGCATTTAATAAAATCAAAGGAGTACCATTGATATAAAACGTAACACTGGCTGTAAGGGTGTTTTGTATGGTAGTAGAGCAGAGGCACTCTGTCTACTACCCACAGATCTGATACCTTCCTGTGGTTATGTGCATTCTGGATTGGGTTTGGAAAGATCTGTTAGGCTTGTTCGACTCTATTAGCTGAACTAACAAATAGATTTTCAGAGATGTTAATTTATTTAGACACAGCACTTCACATACATATACTGCTTTGCTCCAGAAGCCAGCTTCACCCTGTGCAAAATATTTCATCATGGCACCCAAAAGTGTTGAATCAGAATTTCATTTCTACTTGTATGTATGTATGCATATATACTAGGGTATATATATATATTAGGACTTGTTCCCACTCACAATGCACCTCTTTTCATCTTCTCAGTACATCCCTTTTACTCTTTACAAGCAGTCAACATCTGAAGGGTGTTTCATGGATCAAAAAGTACATTCTACAGTGCAGAAACTCTTTTTGAAGCACAAGAAACTCTGTGTATATAAGAAATTGGAGCTGGCTTAATATTTACTTAAGACTTTGTCTTACCATTGTTCCTATTTTTCAGTGCATTTTAGATGTAAAGAAAATAGACTTCTTTAATTTGTAAGTTTTAAATAACACTGTTGTTTCTGTCTGGTAGAAGTAATTTTACAACATGGGATATTGCAGTACTGCAGTTCAAGCTATGTCTGTCTACTTGATAAGATCTTGACAAATTGCAAATCTGAGCATCTCTTCTCCAAATAATTCGTTAGCATATCTTTATTTCATTACACAACTGATCAGTCATTTAACTGCATAACACCTAGAAGGCTGAAAACATGTTACAATAGGACAGTGTCAGCTAGCATTCACTTACAGTTTTACTGGTCATCCGCATCAAGAATTAAAAAAAAACCTTCTTGTGTTGAATCATGATGTCCCTTTTCAAATTATCTGGATCTGTAATCCTGTAATTATTTATCCCTAGAAATGTTTACACCCAAGCAAAATGCTGGAAACTTGCCTATTATTCGATTTTTATGGCTAGACCATCTCCCTTTTCAACGCTTCATATACTAGCCTTTTATTTTTGCCAGGATCTTTCTGGGAAATTTTGTTTATGGGATCACAGTTGTTCTCCCTTATGGCACTATCTGTCATAAGCACAGGTGGCATGTGGTCTCACAGTGACTCTGCACAACTATGTCTCTGAAACTTACTTTCTTAGTTGTCCAAAGTACAGTTTTCCTTGGTGTTTTTATAGATTTTTCTCCCAAACAGGATGCTTGACTATATATGCATGCCAAATCTGATCTGCAATTACAGACTTGTTTCTAGAAATCCCTTATCACTAAGTGAATAACTATTTTATTTTGGAAAGATTGTCTTATGTAGCTCATAATACTAGAATTGGCTAAAATGTTTGCTCAGGTGTCTTTTAGTCACTAAGCAAAGATGAATCAGAGATATTAGTAAAATGAAACTGTAATGTAATGATGCTTCACAACACATTTACTGTACTGACAAATGGTCAGTGTATATGTCCAAGTGAATGCAAGATTTCTTCGATTAACTTTTCTTTACTTGCTTTAATGTTAAATTTTTAATGTTCTTGGATCAGCAGATATAGGGCTTGGTGCTAAGTCTGGAAATACAGCAACTGTGGATGTGGATAAGTACAACTACAAAGCCACAAAAAGAACTGAATAGAAAACAATGTCAGAATCAGTTGCAGTAATCAGTGGATATTTTACTTTCTTCTTCAGAACTCAGTCAAGCTTCTGTTACTACACCCCATAAGAAAGGAATGAGACTTCAGTAGACTTTTTCAGTGTTTTTTGAAAATTTATAGCATTGCACACAATTGTCTGTTAATTTTTCACATAACTGTGTGATATTATTATCAGTCTACTCGCCCAGTTGATGTACTTTAATTTGAAAACTAGTAGCATTCAGTTTTGATGCTCAAAAACCTGTAGGTGTAAACGTGAATCTAAAATTCCCCTTAAAATCACTTCCTTCTGTCTGAAAATCTCATATGTATCTATAGGGTATATTAGACTTCTACTTCAAAAAGCAATAAAAATAGATTTGCATGTGTCCAGAAGTCGTAGATAGGAAGAAAACTCCTTCTACTTTCATATACCCATTCATTGTTTTCTTTCCAGCTGTGGATCTGGAGGTGAACATGCATACTTGATCAAAATACAGAATTATGCAAAGCATAATGTCATGTCATTTTGTGTACTTGCTACAGCCAATGTCACTGATCTGAAATATCAGGATATAATGTCGTTAATCTTCAGTGAGTGATTTACACTGCACAACTGACCTTTTCTATCCAGTCAGGTATTTATACTGTTAGCTCAGAAACCCAATTCTTATCTTTTATCTGCTTTTGTAAGGGAAGCTGAGAATACTTTTTTTTTCCTTCTTTTTTTCCACTACAGAAATGCAGACAGCATAGAAGAAAGATTCTCACTGTAGTCATCTGTAAGACTGTTGATATTCCCTCCATCCCACTTGATGGGTTTTGAGAGGGACCTACAATCTACAGTCTTATTGCGTTGCTGGCTCATAATTACTCAGTGGTTAATAAACAGCAAATTCCTTTCCGTGTCCTTGTCATTGAACTCAAAGCCAATACTAGTCTGGAGCTGCTAATAAAGAGTGCCTCATCTATTACTGCCAGCTCAGACCTAGACTTCAATTTAATTATTTCAATCCTATCTATTTCTTTATTCCTTCATCATCCTCGCCTTCCTGTAAAATATTCTAATTTTTCAGCATTAATGATATCTTTACTTGGTGTCAATGGCAAAATTAGCTAACATACTTTTCCTATTTTTGCCAAGTTTGCTAATGAATCTGTTCAACAGCAATCATCCTGCTCCAGATCATTAAAGTAATGGTCTGTTAATTTCTCTTTGCATGTAGCTCAGCTTTCAATACCATCAGCTGATTTCTGTCTCTTCTCTTCAAAGCCTCAGCTGAATCTCATTATCAACATTCATAGTTTCAAACCCCCCAGTATGCAATATATAAGATTCAAATAACATACAATTCTAGAAAAAATAAAATGTATCAAATAAACCATGAAGGAATCGTAACAAGGAATTATCAGAATGGCTTTTGGGCAGCCATGCTAGAAGTCAACTGTGCCTTTTTATGTGATTTTTTATCTCCATTCTGTTTATCCATTCATGGTCACTGACTTCTAAAATCTTCTTACTGTCATCTTCCCTTTATTGATTTCTTTTCTGTACCTATTTCTGTTTGCTTTCCCCATCACCCCCTGTTCCCTCCTCCCTGCTCTCCTGCTTCCTGCTGCTCCATTATTCCACTCTTACAATAGCAAATAGTTTGAAATGGTGACAGAGGAGCCATTGCACTGTTTAGAAGTACAGTATGAAGACTTGTGATGCATATCTCTAAGTCATATATCAAAATACACTCACCATTCCCTGAAATATGGGGTTACATCATCTTTGGTTTTTATTTTTGTCAGGTTTATTAGATATTCAAACTTTAAATACTTAATTCCTCTTCTATATACTTAGTATAGATCATAAATGCTTGTTTTAGATATGGTACTTATCTCACTTTACCATGCTATCTTAATTTGTGTTAATCAGTAAACAGAACGGCTTACTTATAGATATGGGTCTTCTCAAGTTCATGTCAAAGCAATTAGAGGTTGTCAGGGGTTTTGCAATTGATTTTGTACCTAAGGAGAATTTGTGGATAATTGGTAAATGTTTTTCTTACCCTAATGCTGAAGCAGTACAGTTTTCTTTATTACTAAACTTGTAAACCACATTTTAATTTCAGTACAGGGAGCATCTTGTCCATATGCCCGATTCTGTCTATATGATATAGATTTTCGCATTACATAATGAAACGAATTGAGGCACTGAAAGTCACATCTCTTTTTTGCTTTGAAAGATAGCATCACAATATATTTGTGTAAGTGAAAATTTCTAAGGCTAAGAAAAAATGTTTCTGTATTGACAGGATTTAAGCTAGGTATTCTATTCCAGTCTGAGCTTGTTCACTACCTAATTATTTTATATCTCTTGATTTTTTATTTCTTTAAAAAAATCTATCTAAATAAAATTTCAGTGACAGTCTTCTGCTTTGTACACACTTCAGATGGCATTTTGTTAGACTGCCTCTCTGCTGCTATGTTATATGGCAACAAAATGTAACAAAATGTTGTCAGGAATGTTCAACCTCCTCTGCCATGTCATCAACACTATCGGTCAACATAATAAGATAGGAGGCATTACTTTGGAAGCAACACTCATATTTTAAACGTGCCATAGATTATTTAACCTAGGCTTTCAGCTTTCTGATTGCTCAAAACTCAAAAATATACTCAATATAATAATATACTCAAAAGTATAATAATATATAATATATATAAGTATATAAGTATATATGATAATATACTCAAAGTATATATTATACACTGTAATTTCATCTAAAGAGAAGCTAGGAACTTAAAAGGATTTATTTAAAGATAGTTACTCAATTCTACATAGATTTACATCAGTTTTTAAGAGAAATACTTGTTTGTTTTTCAATAAAACTGCTTACAATAAATAAATACAGAAAAGCAAATAAAATTAACCAAGCANCTTATAGATATGGGTCTTCTCAAGTTCATGTCAAAGCAATTAGAGGTTGTCAGGGGTTTTGCAATTGATTTTGTACCTAAGGAGAATTTGTGGATAATTGGTAAATGTTTTTCTTACCCTAATGCTGAAGCAGTACAGTTTTCTTTATTACTAAACTTGTAAACCACATTTTAATTTCAGTACAGGGAGCATCTTGTCCATATGCCCGATTCTGTCTATATGATATAGATTTTCGCATTACATAATGAAACGAATTGAGGCACTGAAAGTCACATCTCTTTTTTGCTTTGAAAGATAGCATCACAATATATTTGTGTAAGTGAAAATTTCTAAGGCTAAGAAAAAATGTTTCTGTATTGACAGGATTTAAGCTAGGTATTCTATTCCAGTCTGAGCTTGTTCACTACCTAATTATTTTATATCTCTTGATTTTTTATTTCTTTAAAAAAATCTATCTAAATAAAATTTCAGTGACAGTCTTCTGCTTTGTACACACTTCAGATGGCATTTTGTTAGACTGCCTCTCTGCTGCTATGTTATATGGCAACAAAATGTAACAAAATGTTGTCAGGAATGTTCAACCTCCTCTGCCATGTCATCAACACTATCGGTCAACATAATAAGATAGGAGGCATTACTTTGGAAGCAACACTCATATTTTAAACGTGCCATAGATTATTTAACCTAGGCTTTCAGCTTTCTGATTGCTCAAAACTCAAAAATATACTCAATATAATAATATACTCAAAAGTATAATAATATATAATATATATAAGTATATAAGTATATATGATAATATACTCAAAGTATATATTATACACTGTAATTTCATCTAAAGAGAAGCTAGGAACTTAAAAGGATTTATTTAAAGATAGTTACTCAATTCTACATAGATTTACATCAGTTTTTAAGAGAAATACTTGTTTGTTTTTCAATAAAACTGCTTACAATAAATAAATACAGAAAAGCAAATAAAATTAACCAAGCAAAACCAACAAAAACAACAAAACAAGATAAAGGACATGAAAACTGCGTCTCATCACTCTACCTTTTCTCCAAAGGAAATATTCCGTTGAGGTTAAACTCAACAGTGGTGCCCCTACAATAGAGCCCAAATGCCTCACAGTCCTGCTCATCAAATCTTCCACATGTTCAAAGGACAAATTGAAGAGTGCACCAGACAGAGACATATATGTTAATTATACAGTATAACAAACAAACAAACACAAACAACCAAAAAACCAACCAAACAAACAAACAAAAAAACCCATAAAAGATAAGTTGAGGCAAACTTCAGTGTTCATTGAAATTATTTTACTGCAGTTCTCTTAAAATTTCAAGTACTGTTAAATGAAAGTGCAGTTTAGCACACAGGGTTACAGTATTCAAATGCCTTAGAATACTATATATGCCTAAGAGCAGCAATTGGATACAGGTAATAAGCTCTATTCTTTCTAAATTCTTCATGTTAGCTTATGAGTATTCTGGTCCTTTTGAGCCAATGAAATGAAAATTAAAGAACATTGATTGCTAGACAAAAAAGCTATCGAGACCAATTTTCTTCTAATGAGTTCTAAACTTCTAAAGCTCTTGAATAGCACCATTGAGCAGCTGCAAACAAGTAAGAACTGATAGGTGAATTTCCATCTCAGCTATATTATTCCTTTTGGACTTAATATTAACAAATTTGCAGAGAAAAACATTCCAGTTTCCACAGGTCTGTCGGTGTGTACATTCCCTAGAGTATGCCTTAAAGATTTAGCTTTGCATCTTAGTCATATAGAAGGTGGACTAGAATTTTACTACTAAAATCATAGTATAGATTTAAATGGGTTCATACAGTTGCTTCTTAAATATATTTTTTTCTGTATATTAAATGATTATTATTATAATTTATAATATTAATGTTATAATTTAAAACAATCATACAATTTACAATAAATATTTTAATATTTT
>VXAB01008626.1:48147-61307 GCA_013399175.1 Odontophorus gujanensis | reverse complement strand
CTTATAGATATGGGTCTTCTCAAGTTCATGTCAAAGCAATTAGAGGTTGTCAGGGGTTTTGCAATTGATTTTGTACCTAAGGAGAATTTGTGGATAATTGGCAAATGTTTTTCTTAAACTAATGCTGAAGCAGTACAGTTTTCTTTATTACTAAACTTGTAAACCACATTTTAATTTCAGTACAGGGAGCATCTTGTCCATATGCCCGATTCTGTCTATATGATATAGATTTTCGCATTACATAATGAAACGAATTGAGGCACTGAAAGTCACATCTCTTTTTTGCTTTGAAAGATAGCATCACAATATATTTGTGTAAGTGAAAATTTCTAAGGCTAAGAAAAAATGTTTCTGTATTGACAGGATTTAAGCTAGGTATTCTATTCCAGTCTGAGCTTGTTCACTACCTAATTATTTTATATCTCTTGATTTTTTATTTCTTTAAAAAAATCTATCTAAATAAAATTTCAGTGACAGTCTTCTGCTTTGTACACACTTCAGATGGCATTTTGTTAGACTGCCTCTCTGCTGCTATGTTATATGGCAACAAAATGTAACAAAATGTTGTCAGGAATGTTCAACCTCCTCTGCCATGTCATCAACACTATCGGTCAACATAATAAGATAGGAGGCATTACTTTGGAAGCAACACTCATATTTTAAACGTGCCATAGATTATTTAACCTAGGCTTTCAGCTTTCTGATTGCTCAAAACTCAAAAATATACTCAATATAATAATATACTCAAAAGTATAATAATATATAATATATATAAGTATATAAGTATATATGATAATATACTCAAAGTATATATTATACACTGTAATTTCATCTAAAGAGAAGCTAGGAACTTAAAAGGATTTATTTAAAGATAGTTACTCAATTCTACATAGATTTACATCAGTTTTTAAGAGAAATACTTGTTTGTTTTTCAATAAAACTGCTTACAATAAATAAATACAGAAAAGCAAATAAAATTAACCAAGCAAAACCAACAAAAACAACAAAACAAGATAAAGGACATGAAAANAATAGAAGTATCTTGAATAAATTTAAAAGTTACTTTTATTCAAAATCATTTACTAGAAAAAAAAAAAAAAAGAAATATTCTTCAGTAAATGCAGGAAGAGATATTTAGAATAACTATCAAAATTACTTGCTCCAGAAGGACGTTTTCCATCATATTTCCCTGATCTGGAGTCATTAATCCCATATGATAATTTAGAATCACTTGTCTAAAGAAAAGACATACTGCTCTTGATCCAGTGTATCGAATAGGGGCTAACTGGTCTCCTATAGCACTGGGTAGTTTCATTCAGTCCTGCTCCATGTGTATGCTGAATATATATTAATCTACTGATTTATTATCTCTGTAATAATCTTCACATCATCCAATGAATTAACCAGGATATGATTTAAATATTTTAATAGCATATGTCTTGCAGGGGTGGAATAATTTCCCCTTCTAATTATAAGATTTAATTTTGTTCTAACTATTATTCAGCTGCTGAACTGTTGGTCATGTTTGTTGTTTGCTTTCTTTTTTAATTAATTTTCTTTCCTTTCTATTACCTCTTCACCTTAAAGTGTTCTTTTGTCTCTCAAGAAAGCAGAGACCATTCTTCAGTTCAGAACTTCTCTGTAATTACCTTTTGGCCTCAAGGGAAATGTATGCATCATCAAATCCCCTGTTTTTGCAACTGAGTGGATTTCACAGCCCTGGAAAATGCTTGCAGCTATTGTAATTTAATTAGAATATCAGAAAATCCTCGAATTATAAATTATGACAAGGTAGAGTTCTGTTCAAATTGAAACTCATTATATGGTGCTTAGGGTTTTATAAGTCGTTTGAGTAGATTCTTTACAAGTGTTGATTTCAATTCCTATTCTTACAGTTCCCACTAATCATTTATGCTCTGGTTGGATGTACATATTTACTAATATAAAACTACTGGTTACTGTTTAATCTGCATAAGATTTGCAGTGCTGAAGTAACAATCCGACTGTGAAAACTGGAGACTTTTCCTTAAAACAAGCTCAAATGTACTAAAAGAAAATCTTTCTAAGGAAAAAACACACCATTATGATTTTTTTTATTATTTTTATTTTTATTTTTTGGCATATAAGCATCAAGAAGAATTATAAAATCATATATTGTACTAAGTCATCTGTACACTAGAAGTTTCAGGCCAAACAGAATACATCCCAAATCCATCCAAATAAATAAGATTTCCTGGACAAGGAATAAAGGGAGATGTGAAAGTCAAGTTCATTAAGAAAAAAGCAATACATTGAGTCTAATATTCAGCTATGTAACAGTTCAGTGGTTGAAATCTGCCAATTAGTATGGATGAGCTGACTGAGAGGCTCTTCATTTTGCGGTGTGACGGCTATGCACGGCTGTCCAGAATATGGCTTCTCTTTTGCATAACTATCACCACTGCCCCAGTGCACCATGTATAGTTACTCAACTTAGATATCCACTATTTTTAAATGTTGAGAGCATCCTTGTGTCTTGGTGGGATAAATTATGTGTACCTGTTTCATACTTCATCCCAGTCTAAAATTCTTCTGCAAACAAAATAAATTTCCGTAGTTTATTTCTTGTAATTTTTAATATATCTACAAAAAAAAAAAATTTGTATTCATTTAGATTGTTTTATTGAGATTTTGCTGTGTTCTTACTTCAAAACAAAGAAAAAAAATTGAAAAATGTGAAATGGTATAGAATCCTACTTAATATTAAAAATATATATTTATTTTGATATGCACAGAGAAGTTCACGTTTTGTAAATCATTTCTTTGTTAGCCCTGGGAAATCTCACTATATACATTTTCATCAAATGTAGAAAAAAGGACTACATTTTCCAGTGTCTAATCTGTCCTGGGGACTTCTGTCATGCAGTAAAAACATGGGATTGTAAATCTTCCAGTTGCTTTTCTTCCACATTAATACACTGTTATGGATATGAAAGCTAAACGTATTTTATGCTTCTTACACTGCACAATATTTTGACAACTATTTTTTGGTGATATTGGCCAGAAATTAGTCATGGTCAAAAGACCAAAACCTAATAAAAACATACCCATTAGTAATCTATATAAATGGGAACTTAAGAGCAATTTATTAGAAATTCAGCAAGTCACTGAATAGCATTCTAAAGATAAATGAAGAGTTTTAAAATAGTTAAATATGATGGCTACCTGAAACAAAGAAATATAGTGTTACTGGGGCTAGGAGACACAGAATATTAACTTACATGGAATTGATTTTATGTAATATTAGGGTTTCTTTATAGTTTCCAAAATAAGAAAAGGTAAACTAAAAAAGTTTTCTTTTGTTTTCTCAAAAAGGATAATCTAATCACATATCTGTGACACAGTAATGATAGCTACCAGCCATTATATCTGTGATCCCTTAACTGAGAAAAAGCTCCACAGAAAATGAACTCTGCAACCATACAAAGAAAAGTAGCGAGAAATCTTTCATCTTCTTTTTCACAAAGCCAGTAAACTCCCCAGTACTAGACTGGACTACATAGTTGCTAGTGAAAAAGAAGCTTAAGGCCCAGTGAATTATCAAACTTGCCATTATACAAATGGGAAAAATGGAACTTGGGAGAAAATCTTTTTCTCCTAGTTTTTTTATAAGGATTGAGATGTTTCAAAGCTTTCAACAGAAGCACATATTAACTTAAGTGTTGCCGTTTGAGGGAACAGGAATTCATTTCTGCACTTAGGCAGCTGCTTTCAGTGAAAATGAGATTTGTTTGTTATTTGAACTTTTCTGTCTTCCCAGAGAATGAATTTCATCATTCATCTCTAAGTGTAAGTGAAAATATTTTTAGGTCCTCAATAATTTTACAGTGACCGATTTTCACAGAATCACAGAATTGTAGGGTTTGGAAGGGCCCTTTAGAAGGGTTCCTGAGTGAATTGATGAACTAAACACATTTGTTTTAAAACACAACTATTGGAAAATAACTTCTTTCACATGTTCAAACAACACTGAGTTTGCCTAACTAAAATGAATGCAAGGTAATAGTGAATATGGCTTTTATTCCCTTATAGAAGCAAAGATATTCTAATCCACTTGGATTTCAAGAAGGTAATTTCGTGAGCAATTGCAGCTTTTCAGGCTGCAGGCTCCACTACATGAGTTGCCACTGTGCATGTGACCAGTGTTTTATTCAACTCCCATAAATAGTCTGGCCTGATTTTTCACCTGTAGAGTAAAAATGGCAGGTATTCATATTGTGACTTTTTACTCATTTTGTTTTCATTTCAGTGCAAAGCACAGTTGGACCTTTTAAAATCTGATGAATGCCTGTAAAAGTAGCCAGGTTTGTCTTTATGGAATTGAGAAAGAGATGGTCTGCAGCAGGGTTTTTAGAGATAAATACGAAAATTAATTTGTGAAATTGCACAGTGAACATAGGAATTCATAGAAACTTAGATGAGTCAGGTAGTTAACATACATAAATACCTGTCATTCTGCACTCTCAGTTGAAACATCATAATTTTTCACCCTTCTATTTTATAGTAGAAGTATGTACATTTCATAGTATTTACACACATTTTTCAGATATGTGTCCCTATATTCTTCATTAGTTTTCTTAATTTTCCAAAATACCCCATAGAATCTTCTGGGGTTTATGTCGGTAATATAAATGTAGATCTACGATTTTATACTTAAAGGAAAAAGTTTGAAACTATTTTCATGCTACTCCTATATAACTATGTCATCATGGAATCTAAAATATCCTTTCTAAAATTAACTGACATATTGCAGTAACTTGTTCTCTGGGTGGGCAGAAATGAATTCAATTAAAGCTAATGAAAATTACACATCTGTGGCACAAGTCTGTATCTTGAGAAGTAGAATGTGGAATAATTTTCTTGCAAATGTAAGCCCAATCTCTGAGTTCTTTCTATTATTGAGGTAACCTCATTAGACTTGCTAAAGCTGTGAAGAAATTTGCTATTCTGACAAATTTTGAATCTGTCGTTTAGTTAAAATAGGAAGCAAATCAAATTAACTGAAGAATTAAGTTATTTTAACATGGCTGGAGTCTGACATGCTCTGTATTTCTTTTGGTTTAAAATAATCTTAACAAACTGCATCCTGTCTTCATAAAACAGAATGACATCTTGAAGCTTAAGTTCCTGTTTTAACATATTAAGAATTAAGATTCATTGTACACGTATAAAATAATGGTTTGTAATTGTAAAAGAAAGGCAGAGAATACTTAAACAATATTAAAATCTATACTTTCATTAGGGATTCTTACTTTCATAGGCATTCTTGGTTCAAAAGAAAATGGATTTACTTGTGGAGGAGAGCCAAATGTGTGTTTCAACACATAGTATTTTTTTCCAGGAAGGAAAAACCGGAACCAATGAAACCCAGGGGGAGAACATCAAATTTCTCCAGCAAAATACTGCTAAGCTTTTCTTTTATTTGACTTTTCTTTCTTCTTAAGAAAAACTCCATAACTCTTTTAGTACAACTATAATGTTTGTGACCTTTTTGTTTAATACTAAAGTAATTCCTGTCATCCTGTAGGACTTGCTGCTGGCAGGTGTATTTATGTTACAAAAACATGCTTCTCTGTCTCTCCATGATACCATATGCAGACCTCAGCCTCTCTTCATTCTCTTTCTCATGCTTCAAGGTTAATCTGAAAGTTTTTGAAATGACTCTTGCACTGTTTTAGTCAGGTAGAAGGACAAATATAGGCCATATGACTGAACCTTGAGTTAACTTCTGGAATGTTGAGAAACAAATTTTAAACACTTAGAGATTAATTCCGATCTAAGGTCGAATTGTAAAATTAATGACAAGAGGTACATTTATTCACACAGAACTAAATGGTCCTCTTTAGATTTCAACAAATAAATTATGATAAAAAATGCAAAGAAATATTCATGCTAACAGTGTCTAGACAGTGCCTTGTGATTTTGGGATTTCTTCACTTCTGTCTCCCCTCTATATTCTTTATCATTAATTTTAACTTTTAGGGCAACCCTCCAACTTTGAGTCAGGCTGTGAGTGTGGTGAGTGCTACCAGTGAAACTTCCTGTCTACTGTTCTGAGACTATATAAACAAACATTAAAATTTCATTTGCCAAAGCTGCTTGTATACTGCAAAAGAACCAAAACACTCAAAAGATGTTTGTCCCTGTCTAGCACTGTTCTAGATGTTCGATCCTTTGTCTGTTAGGGTTACATAGTTAAATAAAAGTAGTAGTTAAGTAAAATATATCAGAAACAGTATTTGAGGTAAATCTGCAGATTACTTATGTTTAGTCTTTCAAAAGAAAATTCTGGCATCCTGGGGTATCAACTGAGCTCAAAAAAGCAAGTAATCACTTAGGCATAATTTGCACAAAAACAAGTATAAAATGTGTAAGTATAAAAAGAGAGAATAAATACATACCATAAAGACATGTATTGTGTCTTCCAAAGTACATATTTAACTGCCTTTCCTCTATATCTTTTCTGTTCTTTGCAGTCAGTGAGGCAAATTTGTTGAGATTATATTTGTTTCCATTGTCAGAGATTCTGGCATTGCTTTTTAACTGTAACAGAATGAATAAAACCAACATGTATACTTTGACTGATGTAGTATTTATTACCAACTATGGGTCTCATATAATTCACTTCTCTGAGACTTGGCGACATTTTAAAGAGTAAACAGGATTTAGGCACCAAAATCTTGTTGAAAGTAAATAAGATTCAGGCCTATATATTTTTAAAATACTTGTGAAGCTACTATTCTATACTATCTATCCTATAGATGTTATCTGTATTGTACTTCTTGACTCTTCTACAATAGTACAAGTTTAACCAAAATAACTCAATACTCTTTTAACAAGTTAGTAAAAATACTTTCAGACATCTGGAAAAACTTGCATTAAATTTTCTACTATTTCCTTAATCAGAATTTATCTTAATTTCAGATCAGACTGATATTTATATATCATTATTTTAAATATTTTGTCTTTCTGTTCGTTTTTTTAATTATGAATACAAATGCCACTAATTATTAAGGTCCATGACTATTGGATTAAATTTTGTGTTATGAACTCTACACATGGAAATCAAATAGAGGAAAGAAGATATAGAGGAAAGGAAACATAATGCAGAATCCAAATTCATTATGACTTTACAGAAGTGCATTATTATATAATATCTGAAATATATAATTTATAGCAAATATCAAATAGTTTATGTTAGTCATATAAAACTGTAATATGCAGTATACAGTGAAAAATTATATGTATAGTGTAAAATTGTCAACAGTTTACGGGCTGGTTTGGCCCAGATCCATGATGATTGGTGCGGGGGACCCACAGACCTACGCCCCAGGAAAGGGAAAGGGGAAAAGGACCTAGAAATAAAACAGCGGCAACGATCTGAGGAGGAAAGCTAATTTACTAAATAAGATATCAGAAAGCAAAATAACACAATATAATACAATATATTTAGAATTGAAGCTAATAAATCAAATAAAATGAGCAAGAGAGAGTGTCCAATAAACTGAAGGCCTTACGCTAACGCTGAAGGCGAGACAGCACCGAGCACCCACTGCTGAGTCGATCCCAAAGGAAAGAGTGCCTCGTGACACGCAAACAGTTTTTAACTTTCCCTCCTAGAGGAAACGTAAAAATACAAAGCAACGCAAAGTCTCCTGAGGAAGATAGTTTTCTTCTGAGACAGGTATACCTATGAATATTGATAATCCACGGAGCTGGTAAATTAACTCTTTAACTCTCAATGCACTACATGATGTTATGATGTGAAATACCAATACCCCAAATCATAAAACTGTAACAAAAATAAATTGTATATATTGTATATACCATACAATATATGCGTGGTATATTAAATACATATGTATTTAGTTTATGTTTATACACCTGAATTTGCTAAAATGGATAAAGTATGGAACAGTATCATTTAAAACCAGAAGTCATTTAATATTTACACCCTCTGATCAAGTTCTTATACTAAACACAGACGTTAAACAATTATCATCTTATGCTAGGCAAGACAAACCTTGGTGCAGGAAATTTAGCTGCAGTAGACTTTTTAACAATTATTATTTCACCTTCTGTTTTGGTTGAAACTCTTGTAAGGGCATTGACAGAACTTTCTTTCACTGGGGAGAAAGCTGTTATCTGATGAAAAAGACTGACCTCATCACACCAATTTACTGTTCTTCTTTTCTTGACCTGGGGTCAAGAGGAAGAAAAGGAATTATCTGTAAAAAAGTTACAATGCAAAGCAACTAACGGATTTCTGTAGCTTGCTATGTCTGTTTGACTCCAGAAACCCTAGTAAATTTGGAATCTCAGCAAAACAGGCAAACTGATTTTTTTCCAAGTATTTTTTTCATAACCTTTTCTTCTGTTGTTGTAATCACTAGTTTTTCATAATATAGACTTTTGTATATGTTCTCTCATTGAGGACCGCAGAGGTGAAGCACATTATCCACCATTTACCTATAGTAAGGTAGTGAAACAAATTAGTACTTTTTAATTAAAAGAAGATTTTATATAGTTTCTATATGCTGAAATAAATGAGAAATGGATGTACAACCACTGTCTCTCAATATCCACAATTTTACACAAATCCTCACATGATTATCCAAAAGAAATATCTGAGTGTACAAGCAAACGTGCAGTAGTATCCTGCTTTGTCCCTTACGCTTGCCTATGAATGACCTGATATCTCCCTCTCATGAGCCACTGGTGGCTTTAATTATGTTTTTTTATTCTTAATTAAGAAGTTAGATGAAAGGAAAAAAAAATCAACTTCAACATTTCTTGTTCTATAGGAGTAGCTTTATTTACTGCAGTGTTAGAAACCTGAATAGCAAAAAATACTTCAAGTAAATGGAATTACGCTATCTTAATTTATGATTAATTTTTGTGTGACAAATTTCCAGATCTATTTTTAATAATTAATTTTTTACAGCTAAAACACTATATTCTTCTAGTACTGTTTTAACAGGTGCAAAGAAAAAAGTTTATTTCATTCAAATAGACATTTATTTATTCGTTTATTTATTTATTTATTTTTGCAACAATATTAAATTCAGTAAAATCTGTCTTGGGATAAATTTCAAAACTATAATCAGTGATAACTTTCAGTTCATAAGAATTCTTCTTACTTGTTTTGTTAATTTCAGAATTTCGTATTTACCACTTTTATTCTGCTAAATTAATATATATATATGCATATATACAGGTATACGTATACATACATATATATGCTACCTCTTTTGAATTGAATACAAGTTTTGCTATTGCCTTCAAAAGCGGAAAGATAATAACCGCAGTGATCCAGTTTCTGTACTGGTAGAATTTATAAAAATCAAAAGTTACTTGAAGTAAATCCAGTATTATTACAGTAAGAGTTTTTCTCTATATGATTTAATATCTCCAGTGCTTAATACTCTCCTCCAGATCTCTTGCTGAGTTGTGATTCTGAAGTCTGTGGTGTTTCTGACTGCTTTTATATCTACTATGTCAAAATAACATTGAAAAAGCTAAGTATTTTTTAAATGGATCAAAGTAGGCTGTGATAACTGTCACGTTCCAATATAAAGGAGGGAGACGAGGTTCTTAGATTACGTGTATACCCGGTGTGAGATTAAGAAGAAACGGTTCAAATGTTGCTCCGACCAGTTTATTACCAATATTGACCAGGGTGATGGGGAAGGGGAAAGTGGACACTGTTACCATTAAGGGTGATGGGGAAGGGTAGGCCGACTGATAGGAAAGATAGGAAAGAAGCAAGGATTTGTACAACGCAGGGGGAAAGTCACCAGTCGGGATCCTAGGGGCGGTCCGGTTGCAAGCGGCTCCGATGGTGCGAGGCTCAACAGCGATGGGCAGCCAGAAGGAAGCATCAGGGTCCAGAAGAAAGCAGCAGGTCTCGTGTAGCAGGCCCAGGAGAGAGTCCGACAGCATGCAGGGATCCGCTCTTGAGGGTTCAGATGGCAGAACGCCTAACCTCATGGTGATCGATCCCTCTTTTATCCTCCATTTTTCCTGCCTACATGACAAATCCCCTGTGCCAGGATGCCAGGCAAGAGATGGCTATCTTTCCCCGTAGATGAGTACCACACAAAAGAGTGTTCTCCGGCCATTGAGCTGCAGTTTATCACTCTTTCGTTGCCCCAGGACATGCCCATCTGCAGTGTTTCTTAGACAAAGGATTTCGCAACCCTTGCCCAGGACTTGTTTGGACTTGTTAATCAGCAAGCTTTGAGGCAATGGTATAAAAAATAATAATCTCTTACACAATTAAAACAAAATGTCATGCAAAGAACCAACTTTTGATTTATTCCTTTTGCTGATTTTTTTTTTCTGTTAGTTCACTTGACATTTTATTATAGTTGTGTTTTTTTTTTTTTTTTTTTAAATTGGATTGTTGTTTTTATATTTTATGACTGACTCAGCGGCACTTATTCTTTTCAGGGAGTACAGGAAAAGCTAAGATAATAAAAGTCTGTTTGGCTTTCCAGTTAGTAATCTTCTCCATCTCTGCAAGTTGAGAGGAATGTTGATAAGAGTAGCAGAGACAGACAGTACCTAAGGAAAAGCTGGCTTCAGCATTAGTCAACAGCAGAAATCTGAGGCATTGAGGTCAGAGTAACATTAAAATATTTGGAGCTTTTAAGTAGGCTACGAAGAAGAATAGAAAAGAGTCTATTCAAGTGCTTGGCTTCTGTATATTCGTAGCCTGTTGCTCAGGATGTTACTTTTCCTCTAAGAAAAGTTCCAAATAAATGAATTCTAGAATATTTATTCTTTACTCCTATTATTTATGGCAATATTTAAAATACCATTGTTATCCTGTGATTCCCAGCTTTTTGTCTTTTGTTTATCCCTGGACTTTCTAAATTCCACTGTTTTTAGATTGTGGTATCATTCACTGGAGGAGAACACCTGCACTTTATGCAGTGCCTTTGCCATAAGCAAAAACACCCAATGTCATACAAGTCTTAGACTTATGGCTATTGGACATTAGGTAAGGTTTCTTTCTATAATTTTTTAAATACTGACATTTTTTCAGATGTCTTCTTTCAAGCCAATTTAAAAATTATTAGTTTGTAAAAGGAGTAAGCATGGGATAGAGAGGAAGACAAGGAGACAGGACCTTCTGTCTTTAGCTGAAGTGCAACTAAGAAAGAGTATGAATATCTGGCATGAAATGTTCTTCTTAAAACTAATGTTTTAGTGTCAAATACGGATATATTTTATTTGACTGCATCTTGTTCTGCTTTTACCCCTTTTCTCCTTATTGCCTGAAGGAAAGTTTTCCTCATTTTCCTCCATGTTACAGCACACTAATTCCATTTCCACCAGAAAATGCTGGGAAAATAAAAGCTGATCTTACAAAAACGTTCATATGTTACTTTGAATTTTCACAGTTTGTCACACCTCCTAGTTCATTTTCTGTGGATAGTGTACAAATGTCTGCTAAAAAAATTCTTGGTGTGTTGAGTAAAAATTTCAGATTCCAGTCTTTCAGACTCAAGCTAATGCTAAAAATAAGCAGAGAACAGCAGTGACAAGCAGGTATTTTTTAATAAAATGAGGTGGTTCCTTTCTGTGGAGAATTACTACTGTCTCATCTCTAATCAAACTTCTTTGCTGTAACAGCAGCTGCCAATTAGGGATGTTGTCTCTTGGCGGAGTGCTCAACCCACACTTAATTTATTTAACATGTGTAGTGCTTCTCCATTGAAGGTGAGGGGTGTTTTTCAGTATTTTATTCCATTAGAGGTTAATGTCATGTTATACAAAGTGGTGAGATACTCTCAAATCACAGTGCAATACTTGCAGACTCAAGCAGAGTTTCTCAGGGGACAAATCCTCTCATCTAGGCTCCTGACTGTTAAGAAAGAGGATTACTTAATTGTCCTTTTTCTTTGTTTCTTATATAGCACAGAACACATTTCACTCAATAGAAAGGCCCATACAGATTTTCATGACATCACTTTCTCTGGTGCCTTTAAACATACTTTTCTTAAAGTTAGCTGCCAAACCTAAGCTGGTATTATCTCCTCAGTTAATATAAAATTCTAAAATTTTCATTAATAAGAAACTCCAGGCTTCCTTTAACAATAATTGATAGCGAGTGGTTAAATAAGAACTACTGTTAACTGCAATCCAGGTCATTAAATCAGTAAATCTGGTAAAATGAGCAGCATTTCCTAATATTCACGAAATACGAAACTTGAAAAAATCAGTTCTCATGCTATTTTGATTCTAGACTTTTGTTTGGCTTAAAAACTGCATTTATGGCTGCACAAATGTCTGGGTAATTATGAGACTTGGAAAAAATCTCATCTCCTGGGAGCTTAAGAAGTATCTAGCTTGTCTTATTTTGTTGATGAGCAAGACATTTTCACAAAAGAACAAAAGAGAATAACTCATAATAAGAACGTATTAAGAGTTATAAAATGTGTTTAAACACCCCCAAAATTAACTGATGTCTTAATTCCAATTTAGAAGATCATGAGGTTTCTCATTTTGTTTTGTTCTGTTTTTTAAGTTAGATCTGATTAATTCAATTGTTAATTAATTGACTAGAAGACTTGCCTTACAATCTTAAGAGTAACCAACCTGGCAAAAAGTTTAATAAAAAAATTGCTTGTATTGATAAATATAAATAAAAATGCATAGTTTCATTCATCCATATATAAAATGTAATTAGATCCCCCCTTCCGTGTCTACTTCATGAAGAAAAAATATCATACCAAACCTTCACTCAGTTTATGTTAAAGATTTATGGTATCTACATAAGATTCTTACAAGAGACAGTACCAGACAATGCAATGTAATGTGAAGATTTTTATTGGGTAATATTTGTGGTTTGCACCTATTATAAAGAGACATAAACTGAATGAACAAAAGAGAGAAACACTGAGAGAATTGAATGTGAAGAAATAAAATACAGGGGAAATAAAGAAGGGGAAAATGAGAAGGAAAAGGGTGAGAGTAAAAAACGTGGAAATTTTGGCTTTTAAGAAAAACTTCCTGTGTTCAAGTAGTTTCATAGATTCATAGATTCATAGATGCATTAGGTTGGAAAGGACCTACAAGATCATCTAGTCCAACCATCCTCCTATCACCATCCC
>VXAB01008626.1:30265-47936 GCA_013399175.1 Odontophorus gujanensis | reverse complement strand
TCAAAGGCCTTGCTGAAGTCCAGGTAGACTACATCAACAGCCTTTCCCTCATCTACCAGTCTGGTCACCCAGTCATAGAAGGAGATGAGGTTGGACAAGCACGACCTGGCCTTTGTGAACCCGTGCTGACTGGGTCTGATCCCCTGATTGCCGTGCACGTGCCGTGTGATCTCCCTCAAGATCATCTGCTCCATAACTTTCCCTGACACTGAGGTCAGGCTGACAGGCCTGTAGTTCCCCGGATCTTCCTTATGGCCTTTCTTGTAGATGGGAGTCACATCAGCCAGCCTCCAATCTTGTGGGACCTCTCCAGATAACCAGGAATGCTGATAGATGGTAGAAAGTGGCTTGGCAATCACCTCTGCCAGCTCCCTCAGCACCCTTGGGTGGATCCCATCTGGTCCCATGGACTTGTGGCAGTTCAGATGGAGACTTGTGGCAGTTCAGATGGAGGATAGTTTATCTAAGCTATATCATTTCCTGGAAATGCCACAAGGCACAGGCATGGTTATCAAGATGATAGATCTTTTCTTCTCCTTGTCCTGAAGCAAGAACATTTTCTTTCACAAAACTCACTATACTTGGGATTTTTCACTTCGGCTTTTGCTTTTTTCAAATTCTGTTTATTGAATACTTGCATTTTGTCTAACAGTTTTCTTCACATAAGTATCGTGGTAATAGGCTTCTTATTTAATAACGCTCCATGATCCATACCTGGTTGGGAGGAGCATCCATACATGTGCACATACATGAATCCCCATACATATACACACAGATATACATATACACACATATATTATATAATACATAATATATAATAAATATAATACATAGTATATTATACATTATATATGTAGTAATAATATAGTACATACACACACAAAGGTGTGCATGTATGGGCATATACATATATATAGATATATATGTGTGTGTATACACATATATGCATATATGTATATTACAGACCACATATACTTGTGTATTGTGTATATACTCGATATGATAGTTACAGCACTACAGAATTCAGCAAAGGATTTCTGTCTGATCATTCCCTTCTTTTCTTACCGTAGTTACCATAATTTGTCAGAATTTGGTTGCTAAAAATCACAAAATACTTTGTATAAATTGGGTGCTCTTGAATCTATGGAATGCAGATTTTGTAGGATGAAGAGGATGCAGCCTAGCTGCAACAGCACTATTCCACCACTTGGACATGGGTAGATACACAAGATGAGAATTACAGAGAGATATAAAGGATATGCCTTTATTCATTACCCAATTTCTTATTGATGCTTTCTATTGTTACTTCTGGTTTTCTCTACTGGAAAAGGAAAATGGTGTTTCATGAACACTGGATTACAGCAAAGTAGTTTTTCTAAACATTTACTATTCCAAAAAATGATTGATCTCTATTTTTCTCCCCACTCGGAATTCAATAATCAGTAAAGAAAAAATATTCACCAGGAGTTCGTGGCTATTTATTTCACATTTTGTTCACCAGGCAACAGCTTACTTCACAATTTGGGATTAAATGTTTAAATGTTTGACATCAAAATAGTCTGATAACAAGAAGGTGGTACATTCATCTCTGTAAACTGGACTCTTCAAGAAAACTGCTCTATATGAGGTAGTCTGACATGGTTATACAAAAATAAAGGGTAGTAGTCTATGTTCATCCATCACCTAAAAGTCAAACTTCATGAGATAGACACAGTGATTGAAAAAGGACCTTTTATATGCCTTACAAATTTTTTATTTAGAAAACTTGTTTATTTCTTGCTTTTTCTGTGCAAACTTCTTGTTTCTTCTGTACCAAGTAAATCACTCAAGAACTGTGAACTGGAAGCTGCTCACAGGTACCCAGACATATGTGATTACACGACTTATATTCTGTGAAATAACTTGGGCATAATTCAGTTGAAATAATTTTTTTTTTTTTTTTTTTTTTTTCAGTGCATTTGCCCATAGAGAATATGAAGCAACACTGAAGTTGCAACAGTAATATGAAGTAATTCTGCTCCCCCGTTTGTTCTGAGATACTATTGTAAGTCAAGTAAGAATCACAGTGTTACCAAATCTCAGGTGTTGGGAGGGATCTCAAGGGGTCATCTAATCCAGCTCCCCTGATAAAGCAAGTACCGTACAAAGGTTACACAGGTAGGAATACAGCTGGGTCTTGAATATCTCCATAGGAGGAGACTCCACAACTTCTCTGAACAACCTGTTCCTGTGCTATGTCAACTTTACTGTATAGAAGTTCTTCTGTATGTTAGTATGGAACTTCCTGTGTTCAAGTTTTAGGCCATTACTTTTTGTTCTATTGGAACACAAAATCAATCTTTGTACATGTTGTTGTATAGATACGTTTAGATATAGCGAGTATATACTTCTGTCTAGGATCAGGTAACCATACTTGAAACTGTCAAAAATGTTTGAGTAAAGAAAATGTTAATTAAAATTTCCATACTAAGCTTGCCATTGAAGATGCGAACATCCTGGAAATTTGTAAACTAACCATTTATTTAATCAACATGACTAGAGCAGACAGCAGAAGGGGAGATAAGCCCCAGCCTTGCTTTAACTATTCTCGTTATAATATAGCGTGTGAAATTTCACACTGAGTAATGAACACATCTTTCAGATGATAGTATCATGGTTTTTCCTCCATAAATACATGGGCAAGGAAAGATTATTAGGGGGAAATTTTGGCAGATGAGTTCAGGAAAGAGTTATGCAATCTTCCTACCATCATATTTCTTATCTGAAGAAGTCTGTGTCTGAGTATTTTTCCCTTCTGTGTCCAGGAAGAGACACCACAAAAATCACCATGATAATAAGCATTTGAAATGAAAAGCTAGGACTAACAAAGACACTTGTTTCTTTCTTTATTAAAAATGCATTTCACAGTTATACTACAGTTTCATTTGGCAAATATACACAGTGACACCACAGAACAGAGAGTAAGAAATCAGTCATTTTCACTGTTTGGTATTTTAATACTTGATCCAAGTTAACATGGTAGTTTTGAGTTATTCAAATCTGCATCACTTTCTTTTTATATGATTTGTGAATTCTTTTAAAAAATCAAAGTATGACCATCACTGCAGTAAACTGTAAAAGGTAAAAGGATAAAGTTCGCATTTCAGTCAGCAATTGTATCTGAATTTATGCATCCTTAAAGATGTGCATCCTTTATAGATGTCCTTTAAAAATAAAAAGCTCAGCTAAACTCTTAATCAAACAGTGTATGTTGGCATGAAGAATGATAAGAAATGTCATAGGTGTTGCAGCTGTCATTTCTTTGAAAGCTTCTTAGGACTGAAATCTTGGCTTTTAGGCATAACTGCTTAACAGTGATTTATAATGGAAAATATTAAATCTGAGACTGGAGTATGCTTTTCACATTCTTGGTCCACAATCACATTTCTATTATTAAAATAGAGGGATGAAAAACTTTAAATTGAAATATATGTAAGAAAAATCACAATATTTTGATAAGTAATGTCATGATAAGAGGCCATTGACCATGTGCACTTGCACATACCAGGCTGTGAAATACACTCATATATCTAAATGGGACAAGAGATGAAACAGTGATCCAGCAATAAATTTCTAGCTGCTTGCTTGCACCAGTTTCTTTTCAGCAACCACAAAGTATTATTTAAATAAAGGTTTTATTTTACCCTTTTAAATTATCACTGTTCCATGAATAAAATTCAGTATCAAATCAAGTCCAAGTATCTTTATTTCCACAGAGGAACAATGATTAAATAAATAAACAAATAAAATGAATTTTGAGAACTTCTGACAAATTGCTTTTCTAAGTTTCTTAGGTTTATGAGTTATCATGACCACATAACTTAAGATATCTAGTATCACAAATTTTCAAAAATTTTAATTTTTGTTGTGTTTGAGTGTAATACAACTATGGGGCAAAAGAGTCCTTACAAGAAAAGTGTTCAAAAACATCAGTGGATGAATTGTTTACTTATTAAGTAAATAAGATGCAAAAATAACTTTTTGACTTGAAACTCCAGGTAAGACATTGACTACAGGGAAAACCTGAAGTATTTTAATATATAGTGCTTAAAAATTTATCATAATTGTTTTTCATAATTGGACATTAATGATTTAATTCTGCTGAGCACATGGTCTCTCATCATGTCTTTTGAATCATTACTTATTAAAGTTAACTGTGGTCTGACTGAAGACTGCAAAGTTTGAAAAAGATAAACTGTCCCTAGACCCTCCTGTCTTTTCTATCATCTGTGCAACTTTAAGTCATCAAACATAACACCCTTCAAACTCCAAGTGCTGAATCAAACTCTTGAATCAAATTTTACTGAGCCTGACAATATTATTAGTCAGATTCAGTAGGGGTATTTTCATTTGAATGAGATTTACCCTATATTTGAGTCTGAAACATAGCCTTTAACTAAATCATAGACTTCATACAAAAGTGATTTTCATCCATGTACAAGTTTTTACAAATAATTATTGATGTTAGCTCAATGAATAATTTCATAAACATACCCACAGTTTTTTTTAGTGCAAAATAGTGACAATGCGAACATCAACTGAATAGTCAAAGCTAGAGCTGTATGAACAGCTGCCCAAGTCACCTTGTAGATACTCTGTTCCCTAACCAATTCATCAAATCTTTACAAAGAAGAAAAATGATTGCCAAATCCTTCATGGAATAAAATAAAACACTTATGTAAGATGAGAAAATGTATGTATGTACATATTTAGGGCACTTAGAATCTTGCTAGATCCTCTATACAATGAATTTGCATGTGTTTAGGTCTTAGAGATAAATTCTGAAGTCTGTAAACTAGGTCTATTGACAAGCTTGAAATTTTAACTTTCCTGTTTCTTCCATTCCATTTGAACTGACAATCTTTAGTTATTTGGAACTGGAGTAATGAAGAGAGCAGGTGTATCAAAGTTTAAAGTGACAAAAATGAGGATATTCATATGAAGAGAACAACATTAACATTCTTGTATCTTTTGTCTACCATGAGACTAAACCCACAACTAAGTTACGTACAATCACATCAATCAAAAGCTTCTTTAAACAGTGGAGCTTTGTGCTATACCCTGAAGGGAAACTAGGATTCACAGTTTCTGAGTTGGACACAGGCTAAATTTACTTCTTAAATGTGCAAATCTGGGGAGCTTTACCTCAAGCACCTATACTGAATTAATTGTAAGGGAAGAAATAGGAGTGGAGCATTTAAGTAATTCTCTACAGATTAGCATTTAAAGATGTACTTAATTCAGAGCAGGCCTTGGGCAATTCTGCCATTGTCAGAGCAATCCTTTCATACTCTTCTAAAGCATTTTTTCACTTACAATGTTCTCATTCATTAAAGGATCATAAAAAGCACAGGGAAGCTTCCAATATGCATGTCTTTGAAAATCAAAATCTGTATATGACTCCACTGCAGCATTGTAAAGTGATGTGAAGTTGTGCAGAAAGGCCATGTTACCTGAGGAGGTCTTTATTTTTCTTTGAAATGTTATGCAAGATAGGCACTAGCTAGGCACAGAAATATAATCATGCCATTTCCCTCCTACTTCTCTTTTCAACGATATTTGGTGGAAAGAGGTTGTTTTCTGCTGTTATGTGTTTCTGGGCAGTTGTATCATTACATACTTTCAGACATACTTAGAAAAAGAACAACGCTGATTACAGTTCAGCTGGTGGTGTTTCATGAGCATTAAAAATGTCAAATCAAACTTAGCAAGAGTGTTCAATTCAAGTGCCCTTACCTTTATTTTGTCTCTGATATTTACAATCAAGAAACAGTGAAGTCGAGCTTTTCAAATGCTTTTTCTGTATGCATCCTATGAAATAGCACTACCCAGAACTAGGAAGTATTGTCTGCTAAACTAATGACTCAAAATTTACTCCAGTAGTTTTTTGTTTTGATTTGATTTGTTTTTTAACAGAATGACTTGATGCTGTTGATCCACCTTACTGGTTAAATTTTGAAATCTTGAGAATTTATTCTTTCACACATTCCCATCACTGTCCCATTTCTTTTATTTCCAAGCTGCAAGTAAGGCCTCTACAGAGAGAGATTTCAGGTCTAATACTGCTATATCTTTCTCCATCACAAAAGCATTTAGTTTTCCTACAAATGTAGAACACTGTCACAGATTAAAATTTTATGTCAAGTTCAATTGCAGATGAGGCTGAATTTTAGCCTTGAATATGTACTCTCCTTTACATCTACTGGGGTTACCAGGCTGGCTGCACTACTTAAATACCAAACAGTGGCAGTAGAAGAGCATGTCCTAACGTTTCAGAACAATTCAGACCACAGAGAGCATTAGGCAAACCTCAGTTCATTGGAGATAAACCGTCAGAGAAAAAGTCAAAAGGTATAGTGTGGCTACCAGGAAGGCCACTCGAGTGAGTCTTCTGTTTTGTTTTTGTTTTTTTTGGAGAGAGAAAGGAAATTAGTTTATTTTTTATCCCATGTGAGTGTGTGCACACACGGTAAAAAGTAAAGAGATTAGACATCAAAATTGCAATTTACAGTAATAATACAAGTCTCATTACTATAAACTATTGCTCAACTTTACTATATTACCTCAACATTTTCCTCTACTGTTCATTCAATCAGTTTTCTTCCCCTGTTCAAATGTATTTGCTGGTTGGTTCTAACTTTCCAGTGCCATAAATCTCCTGGGCCCTATCCACAATTTAGTACAATCTCATTCTATTAGAAGTCTGCATATTTTCTGTATCTCTCCTCTTCTACTTTTCTTACCGGAGCTGATTGGACTCAGTGGAAAATAACATATTTGAATATCCAGAAGGCATTATCGTAAGACCAAACAGAATACAGCTGATCAAATATTGAGAAAGGAGTTGTCTACAAAGAAACCAAAAGGAAGAAACTAACACATGAGTATTTCCTGGCTACTCTGGCTCTCAACTGAACTACTTCAATCTTCCTCTCAATTTTTTCTTTATGGGCATCCTCCATGGTAGTTCCAATGTATGGAATGATCATCATCAGTGTATTTTTTAACTTCTTGTTCAAGGTTAACTACTCCTGCCAAAAATCACTTGCTAGAAACTCTGAAATCTTTAAACTGTGAATTAGTTTGCAGTGAACTTCATGGATAAACTGTCAGCTGTACAAAAGCTGAGTAATATTAATGTTACTGTGCAGTCGCTGAAATGTTGGCATATCTTAATTTCTTTTAGTGGGAAAAGAAAGTTGTTAAACCTGATCCTTTAATTTTTGCTGACTATAATGACCCCCATATTTTCAATATCTTTAACTCTTTAATTCTCATAACCAACTCTGGGAAAATGTTCCAGTTTCACATAGTATTTCTCCACAGAACAAGTGCACACCTTATGCTGCTGAATTACTATAACCTAACTGATAATAGCCAGAATAAATAAAAAGAAGATGGAGAAACTGGTAGACCACATCCCCACACCCTGTAAATCAGGATGGCTTGTTATCAGCAGTTACTCTGGCTTATACTAATTCAGGCAGTGGTTATCTCTCCTTTAGCTCTATTAACCTACTCCAGTGGGATCCTTGACCTTCTCTCTTAGTTTCATAGGTATTTTCAGTATGCTCTTACCATCTGCTGTTTATGGAATGACTCATTAATGAAGTCTACATGCTTTCTCAGAAGAATAGACAATGTGTTTTCTATGTGTTATGCCCTCTGCAACCATTCAATTGTTATATGCTCTATTAATTTATTAAAACTACTGATTCACCCTCCCCAAACTGCTCTTCGCTGGCATATGAACTGGACTGAATACTCTGCTGTTTAAAATACTCTATAGTTGCAATTTCTATAGCAAGGTAAAAAAAACAGTAGGCACTACTGTGAAGCTAGACTTTAATATTTTAATAACTTACCCAGAGGTATTTCTTATTTCCAAATAATATCTTTTAAAAATAAAGTCATTCATTTCTATATTTTAACAGTAATTGCTACTGTAGTAATGCTACTCCAAGAAAATCAATGTTAGCTATGCAGAAAATTAAACAGAATTAAATATAAGTCAAGAATATGTATACTAGGGGAGATTATGCCAGTAGCAAATGTTTGCAAGTAAATTATAAAGCCTCCACCAAGGAAACGTATAACAAATATGCTGGAAAACTCTCAATTGCCATGGGCATGTTTGAAGTCCTTTTGTGGAATAGGATCAATTCAACAAATTAAAATACAGAAATTAAAGTATATTATACCGAAAATACATTTACTTGGCTGTTTGTCAAAGTGAAATGTGTTAGGAAAAGGGAAGTAGCATTTAATGTCATATGATACATTCAGAACGGTGATTATAATAATATAATCAGTGAATTTCTAAAGCAAAAAGTTTTTCAGAATCGATAGTTCCTCACTCTTTGCATTTACAGTGTGCAGGAAGAATAACAGACTTCTTGTACAGTAAAAACTATAGGTAAATTGTAGTAAACCAAACAGGTCAGCTAAGCTCTTTTCTGGAAACCTTGTACCTTGGCTCAAGTAGAAATGATGTGCAATCACTTTTAATTCTATGGTTACAGAAGCTGGAAGTTAAAGGAACAGATTTACTGTTTTTCAAGATGGTAGTAAAATGCATATAACAAAATTGACTGTTTGTTTTTATTTGTCTGAATCAGTTTCTCAGGACAAGAGTCATGTTACCCTGTGTTTTCAGTCTCTATGAGAATGTGCCTTCAGCCATGACTGGTTTCTGGACATTCTATTACTACAAATATATTAATAATACTTAGACACACCAGGAGAGGAAAATAGCCTTATCAGTAGATTTTAGAAAGATTGCTGCTATTGATTTAAAATGACCTATGGAGCTAAAATGTGCCAAAATATTGTGCAATGTTGAGAGGAGGGGGGGCGTGTTAAAGACATTTAAGCCTGAATATATTATAAATTCCTGTTAATTTACAGTTCTCATAATTTTAAAGAGAAAATGCTTTTACCATGCAGCACTATTTTATGAGCTAGTTTTTGAATAAGAAACTTATGTTTTTGTTTATTTACAACATCTCATTTACATGTGCAGTCCAGAAAATTCTGCACCGAAATGTCTTTCAGAATGCATTTCTGTAAATGTGAATTTCGATGTGACCCATGAATGCAAACATGAAAAACGTAGGTCTCATCTCTCTTCTTGCAGTATTTTTTTTCTAGCAGTCAGACTTCTATATGTCAGACCTACTGAGTATTTCTGTAAGTAATTACAGTCGAAAGTTTTAGCTCTTTAGGATAATTATAACTGAAATAAAAAGACATAGTATGGATTAGGTAAAAAACAATAAAACCCTGTGCACTGCCAGTTTTCTTCTATAAATGAAACACTAATAATGCTTGCAGGGCTAGCAATTGGCCAGCAATAAGAAAATTCACAGGAAGATAGAGAAATCAGTTGCTATTTTTATAATCACCACTTCTTAGTGATAATTGTAAAATTCTTGAGGTTAACCTTACATAAACAACAAAGATATTACTATGCCAGGCTTTGAAAGCAGTGTTACAAAAAGGATTTATCTATACTGAAGTCATTGTAGATCCTTTCCAACCTTGTGATTCTATGACTCTATGATTCACTGGCATGATTCAGGTAACATGCAGGATAAGTACTTTTTCTGCTGCTGGACTGTTGTACAGGCACAGCAGCTGTACCTGGCTGAATCAGGTCCAACTTTGTCATTCTTTTAGGATACTTTATTTTGCTGCTATGGCTACTGGACACACATTGCCGTGATGAGGACTGAAATCTGTCTTTCCAAGGTCTTTGTAGACTATTGCCTGAAGCCTTCTGATCTGCAGATTTTAAAAGCTATCCTTTGAGACTTTTCATTGCCTGTATTGACAGCCAATAAGATCATCTACTTGGAAATTATCTTACACGTAGGCACTTCAGAACTGAGAATATATATATACCACCATTAGCTACTGGTGGTTTGGCGGAGTGATTTTACCTAACAAGTGCATTAATTCTTCATGGGAACAGATGAAACCTCATCCAGCTTGGAAAAGGATTAAAAAAATAATAACATAAGGGTAGAAGAGATAAAATACTTTATTTGTTCTATATAGTCATTTTTTATCTGGCGCATAATACTAGGTGCTAATTACTAATGCTATAGGAAACGATAGTTAGATTAGGTGGACTTGAACCTATTTGTGCAGATTTTGATGCCAAATCATGTGAAGTAGAATACTGTTGTGTTTAACAGTCCTGAAAATAGTGTGGCTGCGTTTATTCCTGGCACTGATAACTGAATTCCTGGCATTGATAATTGAATGCATTAAACTTCTCCAGCTTCCACTAGATCAGGTTGCTCAAAGTCCCAGCCTTGAACACTTACAGGGTTTGGGATGGTGTTTTGTGTTTCCCCAGACCACAGATAGAAGAATTTGTCCTTTGATCTTTTTGGTTTCTCACTCATAGAACTCTGTTGTATTTTGTATTAATATTATTTTGTATTAGTTCTGGGAGAACAGATAGTGTCAATTCCTGAACTCTCTATTCTTCTGTGCTGTTCAGATCTTTCCGCAGCTGTAGCAAAATACTGTATTATCACAGAAAAAAATAAAAGGTCATTAACTTATTTCTATGATAGTAACAACTTCTGCTTCTTTTGTTTACAGAAATTCTAACAAAGAAGAATTTTCACAGAAATGGGCATTGAAGTGTATTAAGTTGTACTTGGCAAAGCAAATTCTATGTCATACATATATTGGTTGAAAAAAACGATTATACAGGGGTATGGTTTTATATACAAATATATACCTATGTACATTCACCTACTTATGCTGTATTCAAAATGAATAACCTGAATATCAAATAAATTCTAAAAGTCATAGGTGGCCCACAGTTGACTCATAATCAGTAGAAGTTGATGACCAATTCATTCACAGATTATTTCTTCTACTTTCTTCCAGAGACATATTGTTTCCATAAGGTCTGGGTCTGAATGGAGATGAAGGCCTTGAGTGGTGAAAATGCATTTTACACATTGTGTGACTGATTGTGGGGAGGTGAATAAATGTTATATGAAGAAATGTAATACATAGAAATAATGTTTTGCTTTCTAACTCTTTATTTTAATTCAAATGTATTTGAGAAAGAAAGAAAATGATCTACTTTGCCTTAGTCTCTGTTTCAGTTTGCTATAGTTTAATAGAGTTAATGCATCTTTCACAAGGAAGGTATATCAATGATTCAATTTGTGCATTTAACATTTCTTAAAAACCTTTTGAAAGAATTGAAAAACAACAATAAAAAACCTAATTACCTGTGGTCACTGCTACTAGAACAGGCTTGTTCTTTCACATTGAGTTGTCTTGAGGTATCGGTCTTTTTTCAATTTGTTCACATCTCTTTAGGCTGTAGATTATATTTATTCATGAGTCCTTTTCTAGGGGGTCAGTGAAAATTCTACAAATGTATGTAGTATAAATTAGATGCATTAGAAGCAATTTTGCCTTTCATTAGAGTTCTTTTTATTTATGGAACAACAAAGGTAAATGGTGCAGAATCAGAAAGTATTTATCAATTGCTTTGCAGAGCATGATCTAATATTCTAATTAGACCTTGTGGGAAAGAAAGCATGCCTTCTATTCACAGAAAAAAATATCAGATACAACAAATCTTTAACTGTAGGCAATTCTGACAAACTGTTCAGAAAAAAATATTCTTCATTATTATTTTTTGGGAGGGTTTAACACAAGCATTAATGATAAGTTGATTTCACAGTATCACAGAATCATGGATTTGTAGAGGTTGGAAGGGACCTCTAGAGTTCATCGAGTCCAACCCCCCTGCTAAAGCAGCTCCCTAAATCAGGCTGCACAGGTAGGCGTTCTGTCTGTAACATCTGTAGGGTCTGTAACATCTCCAGAGAAGGAGACTCCACCACCTCCCTGGGCAGCCTGTGCCAGTGCTCCATCACCCTTCCTGTGTAGAGGTTCCCATACATTTTTGTGTGGAACATCCTATGCCTCAGTTTGTGGCCCTTATCCTTTCACCACACATTGCTGAGAAGAGTTCAGCCTCGTCCCTTGGCCTTCTGCTCCTTAGATATTTATAAACATGGATCAAATTAATTTTGATGTTCAAAACCAGAAGTTCTGTGGAGAAGACTGTTTTATAGAACCAAAAATGGCATATCATAATAATACTAAAAAAAAAACCAAACTAAACAAAAAACAAAACAACAAAAAACAAACAAAAACACACACACAAAAAATGCATCCCTTCAACACAGTTGAATATTTTACAGAAAGGTATGTCTAGAAGATGCACATTTAAAGTGGATCCATACAGGAAATGGTCAGATACTTGAAAAAACTTTCAGAAATATTATCCCCACCTTCCTATTTTTTCTTCACTTCTGTATTTTCCATTTTCTGTATACAGCTTACAATATTTTGGGAACTCTGTTCTATAACATAGGAATATTTATCTCAGTAGCATTTCTCTAAAAATTGTCAGAAATAGATACTTAGATTAGAGACAGACAACTTAGGAATGGTCCAACTCCATTCGTGTTTCTCAGGGCTAGCAATAAAGGTTTGGAAGCTCTGGCAATGAAGACAGTATATAAACAACCATTTTCAGTTGCCTTTTGGTGGATTTTCCCTCCATGTATTCATTTATCCTTGCGTCAATATGTCCTCATTTATCTTTGAAGTATTTTTTGTCAGTAACTTCATAATTTAATTAAGAATTATTAAAAACAGTTCCACCTTTGACATAGACTTCTGCTTTATGCTCAATTCTTTTTCTAAGTATTTCTCTCTTTTATCTTTTTCACAGCTGAGAATTGATCAAAAACTATTTTCACTAAGCTAATCATAAATTTTATCACTACGTATGAAGTAGTGATCAAGTCCATCATTATATGTGGTGTTTTTAAGCTGTTCAAAGTTGAGCACTTTGTCCTTGGTATTTTTAGGATAAAACAATGGCTATCTCTACCTTTAACTACAAGTTTTATATTGCTGAAGTTCAAATTAACTGAGAAGACTCTGCATCATTTTCTCTCATTTTCCTAGTGAGAGTTTGAGTCTCTGGCTGTAAAGTTCTTCTTCCCCTTTGCCCATCTTTTTTTTTCTTATGCTTTCTTATTTGTTTACCATCCGAAGTTTCCTTTTCCTGTCATATTTGCTTTTTTCCAGGTGGCAATTACATTTCCTTTTCTTTATGAACTGAAATAGCAGTTAAAAAGTACACTGCACATTATCACAGAATCACAGAATTGTAGGGGTTGGAAGGGACCTCTAGAATTCATTGAGTCCATCCCCCCTGCCAAAGCAGGCTCCCTAGACCAGGTTGCACAGGTAGGTGTCCAGACAGATCTCTAACGTCTCCAGAGAAGGAGACTCCACCACCTCTCTGTGCAGCCTGTGCCAGTGCTCCATCTCACTGTGAAGAAGTTCCCATGCACATTTTTGTGGAACTTCCTATGCATTGGTGTGTGGCCACTTCCCCTTGTCCTATCATCACACACTGCTGAGAAGAGTCCAGCCTTGTCCCCTGGCCTCCCACTCCTTAGATGCTTATAGATATGGATCAGATCCCCTCTGCGTCTTCTTTTCTCAAGGCTGAACAGACCCACATCTCTCAACCTTTCCTCTTAAGGGAAGTGTTCCATGCCTTCTATCATCTTTGTAGCCCTCTGCTGGACTCTTTCAAGGAGATCCCTGTCTTTTTTGTATCGGGGAGACTAGAATTGGACACAGTACTCCAGGTGAGGCCTCACTAGGGCATAGTAGAGGAAGAGGATAACCTCCCTTGTCTGCTGGCCACACTCTTTTTAATGTGCCCCAGGATCCCTTTGGCCTTCTTGGCCACCAGGGCACACTGTTGACTCATGGCTAGCTTGTCATCCAGCAGGTCATCCCCCAACCTGGACCAGTGCATGCGGTTATTCCTCCCTAGGTGCAAGACTCTAAACTTGTTCTTGTGAAACCTCATCTGGTTTGTAACAATACATTACTTGTAACAACACATTACTTATACTGCTTCCCAGTAACTCCAGTACCAGCAATTTGGAAGAAAAAGGCATGGTAATTATGTTCAAGAATTACAAGTGTCCATAATGGAGATGGGGTAAAAAGTTCCACAATTAAACAAAGAAACTCCGCTGACTAGTTCAACCTTACTTATCAAAGTATGTAATTAATAGTTGTACATTTTCAAAGGTAGCTACAAATATTTCTATGTGTCCATTGCAAAAGAAAAGGCAGAGGATTATTTCAGTGAAAATCGAGGCCACCTTCCATGTATTTCAGTTTCTTTCTCTTTGTTTAGCATTTCACAATTTACATTGTATCTGACACATGCAGTGCCTGGAAAGCGTTGAGCTAAACATATGAGACTTTGAGGAGGTAGTAGCAGAAGAACTCTAGCAGGATTTCTTTGAGCTACAAACTGTGGGTGTTTTAACATAAGTAGCTAACTAATAGAGGAAGCAAAATGTTGAGTTCTTACATCCTTCATATGTATTCTCAAGATTTATCTATCTTGTCTGCAAGATACCCCAGAACACTCAAAAGCAAAACCCTGTAACCCAGACAGTTTGAAAAGCTGGGAAACAAACAGAGATAATACAATCTGTTAGAATGCCTCTAGTATCCATTGAATGCTTTATATTTCCTTTCCAGGTAGTTTTAAGTAATAGGAGAAAATAGCAACAAATGTTAAAAATCTTACTTAGTTTTACTGGAGAATAACTGAATGCAATGAAATTTCTCAAACTAGTTTTAAGCTGAGTGCTGTAAAAATGTTCCTATGAAACCTGTTCCTATTTGAAATTGGATTTGAGTGTGCTATACATCTGAATGAGTCCAAGATTTGGGGTAAATTTTATGGAACAGTAGGAGGAACAAAACACAATTCATTAAGTTTGAAGTCTGCTAAGTCAAGACTAGATAGAGTTTAGATAATTCTCTGAGTATGTCTTTGGACTGCAAAATATGTTAAGAAGAAGCTTACACTAACTTGTTCAGATCCAAAACTATGTTACTTAAAAGGTTTTAGAACCTAAAATATATACTAATTAAATGTAAACAGATTCACTCTTAGGGAGCACTTGCTGGATGAGATTTTCTTGTGTCGCTGAATAGGTTCCAGTGGGAACAGTTCTCAGTGAGGAATATTATTTTTTGTTGAAGTTATTTACCCACAGGTTGTGTAATCAAAAGTACATAAGAACTCAAATTGTTCTTACATTGCTTGTCCACTGCCAAATGCCACTAGAGGTCTGCATTTTCCAAACATCTACATAGCATTCAGTCTCTTTGTATGATTTCCTTCCCATAGAAATAAGTACATGGAAAGAAGAATTTTTTATTCCTGGGCTTTTTCTCAAGCATATGAAATTCTGTCTTGATGCACTTTCAAATAACATAATCTATGTATTGACAGAGCAACCCAGCTGTTCATAACAATGGAATTTTGCTTCCATTACTTACCTTTTTCAGGATTCTTGGTCTCAACACTTCAAAAATATCCAGATACTCAATCTCAATTTCATTTCAGAGAAACAATTTCAAAAGTAACAGTACTAAATATCTTTCTGAAAGTAAGATTTAGAAACTTAATACTGCTTTTATATTCATATATCAATATTTTATATACCTATGAGGTGCAAAACTACTGCTTTAAGAGAAACTTCTAACAATTTTTCATACACTGGCTGCTCATTTAATGATGGAATCAAAAGATTTTTCATCAGGTTGGTTGGTGCATAACATGAAGCATATGTAACACAGGTATAGTTACTGTTCCAAAGTACATCTAAAATTTTTTAACCTTGCTTTGAATTATTCTAGGAAAGTAGCATATACAAGTCAAAACTTGTTGCTTCTGTGTAATTGTTACATGTTAAGAACATAAAAATAATTTCAACATTTTCCTTTCATTCTGTTTCTATGAAGGCACAAATTTCATATTGGGTAGACAATTAACTAAACGTCCCACAAGCCTCTGAATTCCATTCTTTGTTAGAGTCTTTTCTGATTTTGTATATTTCATCTTGGTTTTACATGAAGTTCGTTACATAGCATTGATCAACAAGCTTTACTTATAGGAGTAATTGTTGAAGTAACTCCGTCTGAAACCACCTCTTCCCAAATTTTAAATTGTGTGCTTTGTATACCTGTTTCTAAACCCAGTGAAATTCTTTTATTTATGATGATTACTTAGTTAGTTCTTTATGTCTCTTCTTAATAAAATTAAAACAAATCTTTCCTGTCCAGTACATCTGAATCATTATGTTATACACTAATGAGGTAGTTCTGATAACATGCACTATCGCATGGCCTATTGACTTAAAAGAGTATTGCTTGAAAGCAATTCATTAAAGGAAATTCTGATTCACGTGCTCTGATTTTTATTTTTGTTTCTTCTCAAGAACTAGATTCTTCCACCTTCCTGCCAAGGCATTTTTGAAGGCACAAGATGAGGAATATCAAAATGGAAAAAAAAAATCCTTCTGCAAATAAGTTCACTATCACTTATTAGTTGATGAACTGTAGTCATTTTTTTATTATTATTATTATTACTATTTTCATATTAATCATCTTGATACAAAACAGGTTCTGAGCACTTTCCTGCTTTTTGACTTCTCCCATGAAAGATTGTACATATTTACATTTGCATTTCATTTATGTGATTCATCCCACAAATTTTATGTCATGTCTCATATAATTTTTAATCAACATCCTTCACAGAAATATTTCTGGATATATTTTGCTTCAGTGTATAGCACTTGTAATCATGTGGAACATCCTTTTGATTATTTTCAAAGGATACAAGAACTCTGTACACTTCCATTTAGGCCTACTCAGAACAATTGAATATGAATCAGATTCACTTTACAATAGCTGTTAAACACTACCAGCTTTGAATCAAGGGAATTTTTGAATCTTTTTAAGTATTTTATAGATGAACAGTAGGACGTATTTTAACAGATTAATGTCCACACTTGATTTTTTATTTTTTATTTGGTATTATGCCTTCTCCATTTTTTTCGTACTCACTTTTCTTTGTTTTTGTGATTCTCAGTGCAGTTCTCACCAAACTTAGGTGAGAATATATATTTTTTGTTCAGTGTGTCTGACGTAGACGTAAAAAGTAAATGAATATATACTTGTCCTTTCACCACTGCTTATGGTAACCTACTAGCACTAGGGATAAAGAATTAAAAAAGTTCTCAATGAAAAGTCAGTTTTTAAAGTAGAGCTCTCTTTTCCACTTTTGTAATCTACAAAGACTTCTGACACTCCATGATAGTCATTCGAACAGAGTGAAATCATCCAAATGTGTTGTTCCATGATCAAAATGAATAGGCAGACAAATATTTTGGTGCTGGTGTCTGTAAGTCGTTACCAAAATAAAATTATTTATTGTTTTACTTTTAAAACATGCATGCTCTGCTTCTGACCCATCATTGTGGTGTTTCCATTCTCAGCAAAGTCTGAGTCCTTTAGCATAAGCTTAGAATGTACCACCCTGTTTTTTTTTTTCAGGTTTGAGTCTTCCTTGATGCTTTTAATTATCTCTGTTGCCAGGAAGTGGTATAAAATTAAAAATGTTCTCCTGGAAATAATTTCCTTTAGCTGGACAGTCTTGTCCATACTTTTTGTTTCCTTTGTCTTT
>VXAB01008626.1:10816-27771 GCA_013399175.1 Odontophorus gujanensis | reverse complement strand
AGCCATGAACCTTCTGAATCAAAGAGAAATGTCAGTGTTGAGGCTCAGTGGTAACACAAGCACCTGCAGAGAATTAAAACACTCAAAAGTCATGTTTTCTGACTAGTCAGAAGCTTTACACCTCTTAGCTTTTAGTAACACACATACACACACACACAAAACACTTTTAGAAAACTTTGGGAATGAGGTAAAGTTTAATTTTTTATCCTCTGTCTGCATCAGAAACATATAGTGGGTTTGAAAGACAGAATCAGATGTGGAAAACATTCTGCAAATTTTGATTGCTTCCCATTCCATACACACATACATACACAAGAGGATTTGAAGTTATCTTGAATGTTTTACAATATATTCATATATATATTCACAATATTTCATCACAGTTATCAATTAACGAATCTCAACTCTGTTCAAAATACATTAGCATCTTTCTTTTATTTTAAATTAAAAAAAAAAAAAATTTCAAAAATGCAAACCCCAAAATATAGGCATGAAATATACTAAAGTATCTAGAGAAGAGATAGAAAATTGTTAAGACAGCAAGCTGCACTGATTTCCTATATTTTGATATTAGATGATTGCTACATTTTTATTCTAGATCTCAAATAAAGAAAAAGAACAACAACACAGAGAAGACTTTCATTTATGTTCTACTTAACAGATAACAAAACATGCAGAACTGAAAGAGTAACATTTCATAAAACAAAGAGCCTAAATTTCAATATTTTCTTTACAAATTTATTTTTCCTCAGGCAAACAAGCAACCTGGCGGGATGGTGGGTCTTCCTCACAAATTAATCTAGAATGTTAAGAACTATTGTAGTTCTGTATCCCCAGCTGACAATGACCTACTTTAAGCTACAGATTTCTGTTAAGAAAGAACCCATTAAAAGAAAACAAATTCCCTCCAGGCCATCTGGTGTTTATTTTTGCTATTAGCAGTGAACTGTTCTCTTGGAGAAAAAGGGTCAGTTAGTTCCACAGGAAATAGAACATTCTGCTCTTTCATTTGCTACTTGGTGAATAGTAGCAGGTGTTTTCTCACATAATGTTTAAACAGGTAGAAGTGGGTAATGTGACAATGTAGTCTTTACAACTATTTTTGTTGTAACTATTGTTATTTGAATTCACTATCCAAGTGGCTGAATATGGATATATGAACTCCTTGACATTTCTTGTTGTAAAAGGTGTAATGTTCTGACTACTTGATTCCAATTTCTCTTTTGTTCTTCTTATATATCTCTAAGATTCTTACATGATAATGGCAAAATAAATATTATAATACCAACATTTTTAACATTGACATTTTTCTTTTAGCTTAGTTTTATTTTCTTTAATTAGGAACTCCATAAAATGAAAGTATCACAAATAATTTTACATCAAAATGTGTCATTTCAGTCCTTTTTTGTTTTTCAAATACTCCCAGCTATTAATCAGTTGTGGAGAAGAATGAGGGAGGAATTTTACTCATGCATTTTCTGTAGCACTGAGAAGAGGGAAAGAAATAGAAATGCACAGCAGGCATTTGTGATGATAACACTGCAGGTAAGAAGTGATTTATTTCTTAACTTTCTTTAGAAGAAAGATGTGCATCTCCATCTGTCTTTATATAACTGTATCTTGCAATAGCTAAAGTTAAGGAAGGCCAAAACAGTGGGTGGTAGTTGAAGAGAAGAAGAGTGAGTCATGCTATTGCAGTGAATAAAATGCTGAGCTTTTAATGAGACACATAAACAATTAGTAATACAACCAATAAGTTTTTCTCTTTTTTTATTTTAGATTTTTTTAAATTAGAGGTGTATGATGAGCAACAAATTATTCTTTCCACTTACCATCATTTGGATAGTAAATTATAACATTCCTTGATCTATTCGTGAGCTAGAGATTAGTAATAAATCTGAAGGCAAGGAAGAAATATAGACGAGGACTGCACTGTTTCTTTGGACTGCTCTCTTCTCACTGGTGTTGATTCACTTTAAATTAACTTTCTTAAAGGTAAGACCAAATTTGTTTCATTGCACATGATGTAATCCAAGTGGGATAACGCATAGGAAGGACTTGATTCCTCAGAAATAAAATTTACAAGTACGAAAATAATCAGTTGCAAATCTATTGATTTCAATAAGCAATCTATGGCTTAAAGGTATGTACATATAAATATTGTGATGTTTGGATATTTTGGTTTTTAAAGGATTCTGGCAGTCATCCTATGCTGGTATTGATTACACAAAATATTGCAGCTTGTAAAGAACCGGCATATTTCTTTAAAATTAAGAACTTTATTTTAAAGGAATTATAGAATCATTTTCTAGTTAAGTTTTGGTATTTTATTATGTATTTTAGCATCAATAGCAACTGATATGCTCTGTCAGAATACTATTTGAATGATCATTTCCATACACTGAACTGCTGTTCCAATAAGCACTTGCGTGTTCTGACTATTTTTATCACATCTTGCTTCTGCAGGATAAGCTGGAACCATTAATGTGCCAGTTTCAGATTATTACAATACACTGGATGCTAGCAAAATTTATTTTAGGTACTTTATTACATCTGTTCCAGAACATATGCTTCAAAATTTTTATTGTAGTGCAGTAGGGATTGCAGGAAGGTCATTGTTTTTGTCTAAATTTTCTTAGTTCCACTTCAAATTGTAAAGACAAATCACATAGAATCTAGTGGGTCATAAGCCTTTCCTATGGATTTGGATATGGAACAATTCATAGACTGTGCTAAAATGAATAGATTTAAAATAAAGGAATAGTATTTTATATAAGAATTGACATATAAGTCAAACAGAGGAAAGCCTTTCTGTAGGCACACACACAATCAGTGATGTTATTCACTTAGGGCACTACTGGTCCTTATGCCCAACTGTGAAAAAGTAATTATAAAAAAAATTTGACATGAAGTTATTGAATGTTACATTTGTGAAGGGACAACATAATATTGTAGAAAATGCACCAATCACAATTTTATGTTTTCTCTTTTAACTTTACCAAATATATAGCATTCTTAGGGTATATTCTATTACAATATGAATGCACTACTGCCATGGGAGGGAGAAAAAACTCTCCTCACTGGCACTCCTGTTTAGAGTGTTCTCTGAATGAAATCTTTCCCTGTTGGAATGAGATTTGTTAGCTATGATTTCACTAGGGCCAGGCTGAAAGGAATGCTGCGCTGTGGGTAAAGGTTTACAATCTATTTATAAAATGGCATGGTAATTCTTTCATTATTATCATGAAACCATTCTTTATTCATGCTGTCATTCTGTTTGCTTTGACTACCACTGCATTTTAAGCATAGCTTTTCACTGAGGTCTCCCTAATGGTACTCACATCTCTCTTGTTTTTTCCACTTGAGTTAATTTACAGCCATCCAATGAGTGTATGTAAATCAAAGATAAATATCAAAGTAAGGAAGAACTGAGGAAGACACTGTAAGTAGGAAGACAAACAATATTTCTGATTTTTCCTTAGTAATAATATTGGGAAGAACATGAAATAAGATATGAATATTCCACTGGAAAAAAATAGATGCAAATGTTTTTGTTCTATGAGGTCAATCCATTTTTGGATGATACCAGATTAAATGCAAACTACAGAGAAAAAAATTTAATTGTGAAAATACTTATTTTTATCCTCACTATCCTATAGGTTTATTTACTAGGCAATTTTATTCATAACTTAAAAATCACAGAATCACAGAATCGTAGGGGTTGGAAGGGACCTCTAGAGTTCATCGAGTCCAACCCCCCTGCTAAAGCAGCTCCTAGCCTAGGTTGCAGAGGTAGGCATCCAGGCAGGTCTGTAACATCTCTCGAGAAGGAGACTCCACAACCTCTCTGGGCAGCCTGCTCCAGTGCTCTGTCACCCTTACTGTGATGAAGTTCTTAAGCACATTTGTGAAAATGTATGTAAATCCTCAGAATATTTTGACTTGGTGAAAATACAGGAAAATCTTTAATAAGTCAGATTTAGTGGGAGGTTTTGGATTAAGTGCAAAAATAATATTTTTCCTATAACCTGGAAAGTCAAAGTCAATGGAATTACAAGATTGGAAGATGCTATCCACAACATGATATCAGTAATGTAAACCATGTACTGCTGGTATTTCATGTATTAAGTATGAATCTTTGGTCCTCTAGCTTATCTGATGGAATTCTAAACAAAAGGCATGATTTTAGAACTAGATGTAATTTTAAACCACAACTATAAGTATTAGAAGCAAATGTACAATAAAAAAAAAATGAACAAAGTGAGCAGTGTTTGGAAATTCCTTCTATTACTTGTTCTTTTACACAGTTGGTAAACTGAGCTTTGAAACTCACAAATGACTAGTAGTTGCAATATGTTTATTTTCATTGCTACACTGCAACCAGTTTTGACATAAAAATCAAATTCTATTCAATCATTTGTATTCAGTATGTTTTATAGCAAGTAGTGTGGATGTGTGTAACCCATTTTGTGCTCTAAACACTGGAATAAGCAAGCTAAAGTGGCAACCTGCACAGTAGTGCTCAAATGTTTTCCATAGGAGATGAAAAAATCTGTTCAACTTCCGTCTCCCTTAAACTATACTACATTCAAGGCAGGTATCAGATAAGCAGTTCAGATAGAAATCCAAATTTATGTGAACAGATACATTACTCTTAGAAGCATCTTGGGACACCCTTTTCCATGAGTACACACATAATAGCTATCTACTTCTTCAGATTTGTTTTAATTCCTCCCTTGTAGATTGCAAATAACATTCAAATATTTGTTTAGATCTTCAAAAACATGCATTTTCCTTCTGAATGAATATCAAAAATTTTGATATTACTAGCACTCCGTAGTCAAGACTTCCCTTAAACAAATCGTGGATGTCAATGACTGACTGAACTTTAAGTTTTGAATTCAAGTGGTATTTGTTGTTTGGTGTTTTTTGTTTTGTTTTGTTTTGTTTTTTTTGCATTAAAAATATTAAATAATCCATATATCTGATTAGTAGCTGTCTTTCATTTATAGAATATCTGGCATTTTGCTTCAGGGAGTGTTTCACTCTCAATTAATTCCTTGCCTTCTCTATTATGCTATAAGATTTTAAACATTTAAAATTAATTAAATATATATTTAAAAATAAGTATTGTTAATATCAGACTTTGTTAAAGTGCTTGAAGCTGTTGCTAAGTGAAATAAAAAAGAAGAGCATTCCTACTCAACAAAGTGTGCTCCTCACAATGAAGGAAGCTTCCTGAACACCTGTCAGAAGCAGCAGCCTTTTTTGAATTGGTGATTCCACCAGCAGGTTAGAGGTATGTGCGAGAAAGTCTATCTGCACCTTTTATGACTGCATTCTTAATGATAATTAGCAAAAATTGGATAATGTGGATTACTGGACTTGATATCACCTTTAACAGTGGTAGCTGCTTCCTGTATTCATACTGAACTGTTAAAACACTTAACAAACTAACTATAGTTTAAGTTTATTTCACATTATCTTTTTAACTTTGGAAATCACTCTTTTATTGAGTAGGCTTCTTGGTATCCATATAGTAGAAGTTTAGTTTTATGAACCCATTTGCTTAGGTGTAAAACTGTAAATTTGTTAAGTAGTTATTTTTCCTTCCTTTTATGTGCTTTGTTATACCCCCCTGAGGTAGTAGAACACATAAATATCTTTTCCGAAATGTGACGTCTATAGCCGTAAGAATATTTTCATGGCAGTATTCTCATTCTCTTTGTAGAAGCAGGGTAACTATTTAATTTCTAATTGATATTTCTCCTTTTATTTATCCTAATTTTCACTGTTCTGTCATCTAGTAGGTATAACCAGTATTACTTGTTCCAGTTACACACCCTTGTGCTTGGCTCTAGATATTTTGGATTAATATTTATTAATTAAAATTTGCTGAACATTTTTAAATTCTTGGAGAAAAGCATGGTTATCTACTCGATAGGTTACTCTATGGGACTCTGTTATTTAGTCTTTGTGATATGCTGAACATTTAGGACTTTCTGCATTCTATATTATCTTCAGATTAATTGGTGTAAATTATATTAAAAATGTTCTACATTGGGTGGCAAAAAGTCAGTGCAATAGTACCAGTAAAAGTGCTTTCGAAGTGATAAGACTGAACACTGATGATAACTTCATTGTTGTGAATACAGTTAAAAATAACAGTGAAAAGAACGTTATACTAGAGCTCATGGCTATCCACCCATAGCTTAGGAGTGTTCTTCAACAGAAATTGGAAGTCTGCCTCTATCTTTGTGTAATCACTGGCCAAGAAAATAGTCCTGATAATTGAGAGAAATGTAATTATACATAGCTAACCTTAAGTATGAAGATTACTTTCATGAAAGTAATGGAAAAGTAAAACTTAATGCTCTTTTAATCTTCCTTTTCTTGACAATTCACTTTCTCTTGAGGAAAACTATGAATAAAGAATGTAACTGTCTCACTGCTATCCTTGAGTAATCTTTAAGGTCATGTTTTTTTTCTTCAGGTTGGAACACAAAACAAATTCACATGGTGAGACTGGCATTTCTAGCACATGGAGAAGTAGTTATACATTTTCTGAGTAGTATGAATTTTAGTCACATTAATCTGATTTATCGATAATTCTAGATTTCACAGCCATGTTTTTAAACCCTTATATTCACTACTAAACTTCAGAAACTCTAAAATAAATACCTCAAAAAGCAGCAAAAAAAAAAAAATTTACATTAAAATATATTTTAGATGAGACAGGTTCTAATCACCTGTTTTAAACAGCAGAGAGTTCTTCCAAGTATGGTAAATGTGACAGGATCAAGGCAGTCTTTTCAAGTCTCATGATCATGTGAACCCCGAAAGAATTTCTATATTAAGTTGGAAAGAAAAAACGTGGTGTCATCTTGTCACACTCTATTCTTAAATATCCCACCAAAGTACTTCACAATTTTGTTAGTAATGACAGATCATCCTGATAGTTAAGGTTGGCCATACTGTCTTCATGACACCAAGTAAAAACAACATCCAAATACTCTCTATATAGATAGCGATTCCAAATAACACAGGCAGAAGAAATCAGAACAGAAATGTTATGTAAATTCATAACATGGAATTGTTTAATTTACATAGTAAGTGCACCTGTTATGCAAATTATGGATAGAAAAAAGTAAGATAAAAAATGCAATGTCTCAACCTAAATTTAAAATCATGTTCAAATATTTGCTTCAGGCTTTCCCAAAGCTCCCAAAAAGGTTCCTGCTCTCTGCTGAAGCTATTTCTTTGCACTATTTGATACCTCCTAGCACATGAACCATTACAGAGAAAAACCTTATCGCATACCATTTTCCTGTTTACATTTCTGCTGTCAGATGGTTAAGGAGAAATACAGCAAGTGGTGCAGTGAGTTGAATTCTATCTTTTACTCCTTTTAGTTATATTTTATATATTGCTATGATCAAATATGGCAGCAGAAAAAATCCCTCAAATCTAAAAGAAAGTTTTCTATGGAAATGGAAGATCTCACTAATAAGACCTTAAGCCTTCCAACTTTTTCAGATAAATACTGTCAGTTTAAAATGGATATGATTCTGCTAATCCAGGCAACTGAAATTGCTATATGTATTCAGGATTTGTCTTTGATCTAAAAGATTTGCTAATATAAAATATCAGACAGTAGTAGTAAATACACATGATAGTATGAGAAATACTTAGTTTTTAAAAAAATGAAAATAGAAAACTATGTGAAGAAAAGAAATACTTAGTCCTTTCCCCAAACTTTTTTTCTCCTTTTCAACACTGCATGAAACTTCAATGCTTATAGAATTTTATGAAGCCAGAAAACATCTGTCTAGGCAATATAGGTAAATAACAGACCTGACAAATTTGAAAGAAAGGCACAAAGATAAGAAGGAGTGTAAAAGGAAGCACTGAAAAAAACGGTTTTGTAAGATTTACATAACTAATGACAACATCAACAACAATTTTTTTTTTAGCCTCTTTCATGAGTGAATAGCAAAATTATCCCATTTGTAAGAAAAATAAACCTGTTTCTTCTGACTAGGAAGAAAACTAGGACTGTTATTTTTATTTTGCATTCTCTTGTGTCAGGTAAAACGTTCTCTGTATTTTAAGCTGTATTTCTTTATTTTCCTCTGCCTATTTTTATCCACCCCCTTTATTTATTTATTTATTTTTGTGGTAAAAAACATCCACTAAAATAGCAAATCTATGTTCACTGAGAGAATGCAGTGGCTGAAATTGTGCTAAATCGTTAAGTGAGAGTTTGGTCTGATTCATCTCGTAGCTTGATAAAATTTTTTTGCAAGATATCTGTAGGGTGAAATAAATTCTAAACATGATTATCCGCGCATGTATATGTTTCCATACTTAGTTCAACAGCCAAATTTCAATTGGTATATCCTTATTTTGGTATTCTCATCTTTTCCGTATTTCAAGTAAACAAAATGCAGGACTCATCCTCTAAATTAGTCCACATATTTTCAGTCATACTAGCTGGTTAATTTTTTATCTACAGTTTATAATTTTAAATATTTTGACAGCTAAAAATAATTGCGTGCATTCCATAATTTTATCATTGCTTTTCAGCAGAGTTAAGTGCATTTCAATTAGCTTTCTATGGAAATGCTGAATTGCAAATCCTTTTCAAATTAAAAGGAATGGTCTATCTTTTCAGTTCATTCTATAGTGATAATTTCATTGATTTGACTTAATACACATGTGAGCCTGAGCATATTTGCATATAAAATGCTGCAGGGCCTGGAGGACTAACAGAAGAAATTAGTTCAGTGTTTTTATCTTCTGGTAGCACAGGGATCTACATAACAAGCTATTTTGGCAACCCTATAGTTCAGAATGTGTTGTACATATGAGAAAGCCCTAGTTTCTCTTAGGTTAAGCAAGGAAAAAAATGATTTTGGATTTTCTCCATACACTTACACTGCTGCTCAGTTGTTGATACTGCACATCATGGGATAACCAACAACAGCATGTCACTGACACTGCTCTGGCTTCCATTTAAATCCCTTCATTTTGATTTCATTAGAATGGTACTGAGAACAGGAGAGTAGTTTAGTTTTAGGAGAATTAGTGCCTGAATTTTTAACCATGGAAGTGATATTAACTGCAATGGGAATTGCAAATTCCTCACATCTTGTTACGAATACTATTCTGTGATTTGCACTGACTACTACTCATGTTTTAAATGTAACATTTCATATTCAGATTAGAGTGGTTTGTGGTCTGACAGTGATATACAGCCAGTGAACATACTCTGCAATCAGCAAACATGCTCAGATTCATCAGAGCTTTGTCAGGAGCACTAATCCCACTCCATAGTCAAATGGGCTTGATGCACAGGACTGTTCATCACATTCATTATCTAACAACGTGCAAGAGACTCTGACAGGTTTTGGGAACACAGATCACTTGACTAGTACTGTGAAGAAGTCAAAAGGTCACACTGGAGAAGAGAAGGCTTGAGCTGAAAAAAACAAGTGTGGAATACCAAACACTCACCCAGGGCTATGCTGATAGGAGCAGTGTCTACAGAAATGCTCCTGCTGATTGGATTCAGCTGCCATCTGGATTCTGTTTTTAGCTCAAAGATGTGCTTCTTGTCTTCTCCAAGGTCACATAACTCAGATAAAATTGTTGTCACATTGAAGCTAAATGTAAAGCATCTATTCATTTCAATGTACGCATTACACTTTAAGTATGAAGTGTACATATTGCCTTAGTTCACATGCAGTATAAACATAACTCTAGTGGGCAAAGCAGAGCTACTCTAGTACTAATGTAGTATTATAGATGTTGACAAATAGGATAACTTTAGTTGATGAGCACAAGCTCAGAATTAGTTTTTTATTCACTTCATAATACCTGACATTTCTCACATACTCTTTTTTCAATAGCCCCTGCTGCTTAAATCCATTGTCCCTATATTAAAATAATTGTCTATAACTGAGCCATTTTTGCATGTGTAGTAATGCAATCTACACCTCAAACACAGGCTAATTACGATCCATTTTGTACCCACAATATTTGCTCACTGATATTTCCATAGTGGAGTTCTTCACATTGCTGTAATTACAAATTATTTTTATTACAAGTCCAGAGAGACAACCAGCTGGCTGGGAAAACACAGGGAGCTACATGGAAAAAAGTAAGCTATTTTCCAAAGTGCACAAAATCCTTGTTAGAAAGCAGAAAGGGGAATAAGGGAAACAGATGTAAAGTTTAAAATTACAGCAGTAAAAACTAAAATAAATTGATAAGTTTGATGTTGTCGGCAAAAACACCAGTTATGACTTAAGTAAAACTATGAAAAATAGGTGTAGCTGACACACAGCAACCCTCCAGTGGGGCTGGTGGTGGGGTCATGTTTCCTGGTTTCCTTGTATCTCATACTGCTTCAAGTTGTCCCAAAAAAGTAGTTCCTTAGTGTATTAGTTAGGAATAGATAAGCTGCAGTGTTGAACAGTGTCTTTTAGAACTGCAGGAAATATGATTTTTTACCAACTTTTTCCTTAGAAAGAAGTCAAAAGCAAGTACTGGATCTCATTTCCCTACTGAAAGCAACCCTGTAGTCTGCTAGTCTGTTTTTCTGCATTAAGCTCATAAAATCCTCTATACTTGGAAAAAAATTATTCATTATCTGAAAACCCATTGGAGAAAGCAGATATTTACACAAGACCTGCTAAGCCAGACTATGATTTCCAGCAGAAACAATGGTGCTAGTTCAAGAAATAAAAAGCACAATTTTGAGCAAGATTTGACAGATATATATACACACGCAACTGAAAAACAACTTTTTTAATGCCTTAAAAATAACTAATACGATTATTTGTGTCTTGACCATGTTCCAGAATTGTCAGTTTGTTTTCGTTTCTAGTTTTGAAGTATCTTTTCTGACCTTTATGATAAAAATGCTAAGTTTGGCTTTTTCTGTTTCTGTAAAATCTGTTTTTTAGGTAAGCACCTCCCCCTGCACTCCAAGAGAATACAAAACAGAGCGAAACAAAACAAAAAAGAAAACCAACAAAAACAAACCAACAATACTACAAGAACAACAATAAATAAATAATTCTAATCAAACAATTTCTCCTTTCTTCTTACTGTGAATTTTATGCTTTAGAATAATACATGACAATAACTAATCAGACTATTCTTTGTTCATTGCCAAAATAACCACATAGAGTTAACAAAAAATAGCAGCATGCAAGAATTAAGTGAACAGTAAATTTTAAACAAAAGAATGGAAATATTACCCTACCCACTGTTCATAACATCTGTGCACAAGTACTTTGGAAGGTCAAATGCTGTGTTAAACACTGTGAAGGACTGTTTATACCATGCTAGCTAGCCACAAGAGCATATAAACAAATAAGCATAATCAAATTTCATGCTTTAACAAGCTGATTGCATATGAAGTTTGGGAAATAATTTTATAGGGAAAATATTTCAATTTGCTGCAGTAGATATAAGTTACCAAAAGCATTAATGGATTACTGCAACTTCTGTATCCTCTGCTGGGTCTTCATGCATTGTTAATATGTTTGTTACATATACCACTAAACTTTATGAACAAATCCCAATGTTTTCCTTGTTAAAACAGAGCAAATCCAGCACTAGGATTATAAAAGTAAAAGTTTATCGCTGTTTGTCAACAGAAAAGTTAATGAAACATTTGGTAATGGAAGTTCTGTTATGACATGGAAATGTTCACTCATTACTGAGTAACTTTAAGACCAAATTAAAAATAGAAATTTCATTCTAGCAAAGAACCCCAGCTATTACTGCCAGAATGACAACATACATGGATGAACAAAATCCATAAATCAAATGTTTTCTTACTTTACTCTTGTAAAATACAGTTGAAATTTACTTCATGAAAAAAAGAAAATAGCAGTGCATATATTGTTTTTAAATATTATTAATTTCAATGATCAATAAATCATAACATTAAAGATACTATGTATAGCTTAGCAACAGCCACACTGCTCATTTTAAGTGCTACACTCCTAAATCTACTTAAAACTTCTCTTTAATATTTGAATTTAATCTCAGCTTTTCCCAGGCTGCTACTTGAATGGATTTTATACAGAGATCAGCTTTTTCAAAATACCTCCCTCTCTTAAATTAAACACCATATATTTTGTACTGAGAGCTGCAGTATGGTAGCATTTCTTAATTAGATCAAAATTCCTCTTAATCCACTAAACAGCTTCTAAAGACAGCTAGGGATCCTGAGACCCATTACAGCTGCTTGAAGACCAGTTCAAACACAGGTGATTTCTACTATTTTCAGTTGTCATCAATAAAACACTAATTCTTATTTATGAAATAGCAATATTTAACTACCCAAATAGCAAAATAGCAATGCACTGTGAAATTCATATTTCTATTTTCCAATTTTCATTTTTCTATTCTAGAGTACTAAATAGTCTTATTTTACATTCTGATTGCCCAATTGCTACATTCACTAAAATGTATATTGTGATTTCTATCATTAAATAAATATAGGTTTAATTTTTTTGAAGTTCGTCATGCCGTATCATATAAAATGTAGATATATAGTTGCCTTTGACCAATTTTTGCATAACATAAGAAAAGTACTAGTCACAGTCCAGTAATAAGTCTAAACTGAGAAGTTTTCTCTTTAACAATCATACAAGAAGTTATTTTCTTTTTAAGACTAACATTAAAAAGCTATCAGTGATTACTTCTTGTCCTATTCTACTTTCTATTACTTTCTCTAAAAAGCTTTGAGTAATTACTTTCAATTGTTTGACACAATATCAATAATATGCAAAAACAAACAAACAAAAAAAAAACCCTAATGATTTTCAAAATAAATACCAGACAATGCATCATGTATCTCAGAAATATTTGAAACCATTCTGTGAAACATCTGCCGGTTTTCTATTGGGCAGTTGGTTATTTATTGGCTTGGACTGCTGCCTTACGGATTCAGAGATGTGGTGCAACACAGAACAATGATAGGATAGAGACCTAAAACATGAATCATATGGTATGATGGAAAATCCAAATGATTTCTATGGTGCAAAGTTCTCCAATCCAGAAACAACTTGAATATTGCAGCAGTGAACTCCTAGGCTGGTGTTGGTTATACTGGTGAGATTAAAACACCAATGGTTTATTTTCTGGTAGTTTTATTTAAATAATCATCTGTTCAATCAAGAATGTAAAAAGGCATGTCACTATGTTTGAACCAAGTTTTGTGAAACATTGTAATAACAGTAATGCAGGATGCAATTAAGGCAGTACATCTGCAGCACTATTATGTTATTTGCTCTGATATTAATGTAAAAATACTGCAGAACATGTACATGTGAGAAAGTGAATAGGGAATAATTCTTGCTGATGACTGTCATTAAGCTGTAAATACGCTGACATTTTGAAGCAGTACAGTGATTGTAGTCAATGTAAACTGCAAATATTTATGATGTATAGAATATTGTTTGTTTATTTTGTTTTGATTTAAAATTCATAGCATACACTGCTAAAGAATTTTGTAAGGGTGCCATACTCTACATTTGCGTATTGAAAATCTACCTGGTTTCACACAGGCAGTCTGCAGAAAACACTTGATATGCACTTTCTATCAGACTGTTAAGAGATAAATTCCCTCCACCTATCTTGAAGAACTAAGATTCACAAAATCAGAAAATCACAAAATCTCTGAATCAGAGTAGTTTACTCAGCAAGAATTCTCTAGTAAACAAATCCAGAAAATTTACTGAGACTGGAATTTTGTGCTTTCTCTCCTTTGTAGGAGATGTTGAAAAGACTCATCTGAATATGAGTAACATTAGAGCAAGGCAGAGTTTTGAACCTCTTCAATAGCGAATGGAAATTGCTCCAAAGAAATGCTTGACAAATGAAAATCAGCTTTGATATTTATCTAGATATAAATGTCTTTAAGGGAGTTACCAGTACAGATGTACTAAGGCTTTCTAGTTTGATAGTAAGATTCCCTATATCTAACAGTTAGGAGAAAAATAGGGATGAGTCTTCAATGAAAAGAATCTAAACAGTAATGTAACATTTCTCAGTTCTCAACATTTCTTAGGAAATTCCAATAAGTGTGCAAAGAACTTGATGAATGGTCCATTAGAGTTTTTTTGTTTTTTTTTTTCTCAGTGCTATGTTACGCAACTCGTGTCAATTCTGTATTCTAACACAATTTCAGAAAAAAAAAAAAGGAAATAATCAGCAGTATTTTTTCATTTTTTCCATATTTCCTTGCCTATCCTTGCTACCTGCTCATTCAATGACTATCCAGTAAGGAAATACTGATTCTGTCTCCCTTTTATATAGTCTATGCATTGAATTTGCCTTTTCTGATAACTTTATTTTCATTGCTTTTAAGTTTAAATGTTAAGAAATGACATAGATTTAAAAAGACATTGCTTTCTTAGATAAGAATAGAGAACAAAGGCTTTCAGAACATGTCTTCTAGAAAGACAGGACAGATACTCAGAAAAGACTGTCTGTGTCTAGCTAAAATACATTTACATTGATAAATATTGAGAAAAGTGTCCAAGGTAGCAACAAAAATCTGTGTACTTTCAAAAAAGAGCTGTTCAAAGTGTTTTTTACTTTAAAACATGNTTCACAAAATCAGAAAATCACAAAATCTCTGAATCAGAGTAGTTTACTCAGCAAGAATTCTCTAGTAAACAAATCCAGAAAATTTACTGAGACTGGAATTTTGTGCTTTCTCTCCTTTGTAGGAGATGTTGAAAAGACTCATCTGAATATGAGTAACATTAGAGCAAGGCAGAGTTTTGAACCTCTTCAATAGCGAATGGAAATTGCTCCAAAGAAATGCTTGACAAATGAAAATCAGCTTTGATATTTATCTAGATATAAATGTCTTTAAGGGAGTTACCAGTACAGATGTACTAAGGCTTTCTAGTTTGATAGTAAGATTCCCTATATCTAACAGTTAGGAGAAAAATAGGGATGAGTCTTCAATGAAAAGAATCTAAACAGTAATGTAACATTTCTCAGTTCTCAACATTTCTTAGGAAATTCCAATAAGTGTGCAAAGAACTTGATGAATGGTCCATTAGAGTTTTTTTGGTTTTTTTTTTCTCAGTGCTATGTTACGCAACTCGTGTCAATTCTGTATTCTAACACAATTTCAGAAAAAAAAAAAAAGGAAATAATCAGCAATATTTTTTCATTTTTTCCATATTTCCTTGCCTATCCTTGCTACCTGCTCAATTCAATGACTATCCAGTAAGGAAATACTGATTCTGTCTCCCTTTTATATAGTCTATGCATTGAATTTGCCTTTTCTGATAACTTTATTTTCATTGCTTTTAAGTTTAAATGTTAAGAAATGACATAGATTTAAAAAGACATTGCTTTCTTAGATAAGAATAGAGAACAAAGGCTTTCAGAACATGTCTTCTAGAAAGACAGGACAGATACTCAGAAAAGACTGTCTGTGTCTAGCTAAAATACATTTACATTGATAAATATTGAGAAAAGTGTCCAAGGTAGCAACAAAAATCTGTGTACTTTCAAAAAAGAGCTGTTCAAAGTGTTTTTTACTTTAAAACATGCATCAAACATTCAACAAAACCACATTCTGCTTACTGTTCCAAGGGTTGTAAAAACATGCAATTCTTCTGTGCTCATAAGTACAAGCAGAATTTGAAAGCATCACATTCAGGTTTACTTTAAAGGGTTCAATCTTACATAGAAGTTATCTCCTACAGTTAAAAGCCTTTGTTTAGGAGATTTTCTCTCAGTATCTCAGCTGCTATGAAAGATCTGAATTGCTGCTTTAAATATCCTTAGGAACTTATTTGTATACATTGTGTATTTTTTACAGCACAAATATTTTTACTTCAGTGAGAGAATTCATACTGTTTAATATTAAAACCAAATAAAATAAACCTTACTGTGATGAAGGCCATGATCATCACAAAGTTATCCTACAGGTATTGGAAGAACTTTCTATTTTGCAAAAGTTTTTAATTTAGGTGGTAAAATAGCAGCTGGATTAAATATATCAACAAAATAAAGTAATTACTGTACAGATGGATAAAGATCAGACTTTATCAGTGGGACAAACTGCACTGATACTTAGAGTCATGTATTATGGGTATTAGCTATGACACTCAGTCAGATAAGGTTGATACCTTAATATAGTTTTCCATTTTGTTGCTGAGAAAGCATTAGGTATAGATACTGATAAAATATTTCAAATGCTTCAGTGGGTGAATATATGTTAAATATTGATCTGGTATTGTTATAAATTGAATTCCTTGGAAATGCTTACTTAGTGATACAGAAATATTGAAGGAAATATCCGATTTATTTATATTTACATATACTTTTCCATGTCAATCTCAGTTTTGGTAAAAAGGTTAAAACAGCCCAGTATGTAGATAGCAATGGTGCACTACCAGAAAGAATAGCCAGTAGCTGTTTCCGAATATTGTTTAATCTGATGAATACATTGTATGGTGAGGGAAAGAAGCCATGTTGTTATGACTAATTCTTCTATGCTCAAACAAAGAATGATAGGTGATTGCTGAGCTTTGCCTTTCATTCCGGATGAGAACCAAAAGTCACAAATAGTTTGCAAGACAGCTGTTGTCAAACTATAGTCACTTCTAGGCATGGTCCTAATCATACCTAGTTCTCTACAGCTCATTTCCAAGGTTATGTTTATGTCACAAGCATCAGTCTTAACTTACCCAGGATAAGGACAACATGATGGCTTTAGATAGAGGTTGGTAAGGGAGGAGGGCAGTTAACAGTGTCTGTACTTTTTATGAGTTTCTGAATCCCAGTTGGATTTACAGATAAGTTTAGCAAAGAAATCTCTGGATGATTATTGTTTTCATGTTAGGAACAGCAGCTAAATATCTTTCTCTGACCAGTGCCTCAAAAACATACCCTTTCCCACCCAC
>VXAB01008625.1:44687-62247 GCA_013399175.1 Odontophorus gujanensis | reverse complement strand
ACTCCACCATTTTGTGGTCACTATGGCTGAGGCTGCCCCTGAGCTCCACATAAGTCATCAGCCCCTCCTCATTGGTGAGGACAGGGTCAAGCATAGCACTATTTCTAGTGCTATTTCTAGATGGGTTCCTGTACTACTTGGAAGAGGAGTTTATCACAGAATCACAGAATTGTGGGGGTTGGAAGGGACCTCTAGAAGTCATTGAGTCCAACCCCCCTGCCAAAGCAGGCTCCCTAGACCAGGTTGCACAGGTAGGCATCCAGGTGGACCTTGAATATCTCCAGAGAAGGAGACTCCACAACTTCTCGGGGAAGCCTGTTCCAGTGCTCTGTCACCCTCATTGTGACGTTCCCAAGCACATGTTTCTTCCTATGCTTCAGTTTGTGTCCATTTCCCCTCGTCCTATCACCACACACTGCTGAGAAGAGTCCAGCCTCGTCCCTTTGCCTCCTGCTTCTTAGATATTTATAGACGTGAATCAGATCCTCTCTGAGTCTTCTTTTTTCAAGGCTGAACAGACTTAGGTCTCTCAGCCTTTTCTCATAATGGAGGCATTCCACATCCTTTGTTATCAATGTGGCCCTCTGCTGGACTCTTCAAGGAGATCCCTGTCTTTTTTTTTTGTACTGGGGAACAAGAAACTGGACACATAACTCCAGGTATATCATTAACATATTCCAGGAACCTCTTCGATTTCTGGTCCTTTGTTATGTTGCCCCTCCAACAGCTATCAGGGTGGATGAAGTCATCCACAAAACCATGTTTTGTGAATGTGAAGCTACTTCTATCTGTTTATAGAGGGCCTCATTCAATTGGTCTTCCCAATCAGGCAGTCTCTAACAGACGTGATGTCTCCTTCTCCTGCCTTCCCTTTTATCCTAATCCATAAGCTCTCTGTCCGCTCTTCATCTATCCTCAGGTGAAGCTCCATGGACTCCAGGTGCTCACTGATGCAGAGGGCAACACCTCCTCCCCTTCTCCCCTGTCTGTCTTTCCTGAAGAGTTTATACCATCTATTCCGATATCCCAGTTGTGAGATTCATCCCACCATGACTCATGATGCCAATGACATCATAGCCTCATTAAGCACATGCCCACCTGCAATTCTTCCTGCCTTGTTCCCTATGTTCTGTGCACAGATGTACAGGCAGTCGAGTTGAGCTCCTGTTGAGGCTGCTTTAACAATTAGAGTTCCCTTATCCTGTACCTTAAGTGCTATCCATGCAATGCATGTCCAGGCCTGGGGCATCCATTACCACTGTCAGCCTCAAAGTGTAATGTTATGAAGATCCCCACCCCCAGAAACTCTAGTTTAAAGCTCTCCTGATTAAATAGGAAAGCTTGTTGCCAATGATGGTCTTCCCCTTGTCTGACAGATTAACCCCATCATCCCCCAGAGGACCAGATTTCTCCAAATTATTTTCATGACATAAGTAGCCAAAGCCCTGTTCACAATACTGCTCCCTTATTGATTTTCTTAACTCTATCAGTCCTTTCCTTCCCCATTCCTCTATCATGGGGGATCGATGAGAAGACTACCTATGCTCCCAAGTTCTTCACCACTGCTCCCAGAAATTATTAGTCCCTCTTGATATTCTTCAGGTTGCTGACAGCTGTGTCACTAGTGCCTACACAAAACAGCAGGAAGGTGTAGTAGTCTGTTGGACATACAAGGTTTGGCAGCCTCTCTGTCACATCCTGGATGCAGGCCCCTGGCAAAGCAGCAGACCTCTCTAGATCGCAGGTCGGGATAACAAATGGATGCTCTATACCCCTCAGAAGAGAATAACTTACTGCTATTACCCATTACTTTTTCTTAGCTGCAGTAGCTGTTATGCAATGAGGAGCTAGTCTGGCTGCCTTACTCAGTTCAGACAACTTACCTGTTATTGTTTCTTTTTCCTTCTCAGCCTGGAGAAGTGTGAAGTGGTTCTGCAGAGGCACCTCAGGCTTTGAGACAGGTTTTTTCCTCTTGTTAGTCTCTCTCATGGCAATTTGCCATTTCTCATCACTGTTTTCCCTCTGTCTGGATATGCATGTGGGGGAGTTTGGGGCTGTTTGGCCCTGGACTGTGGATTCAGTGCAGACTGCATGTGAACCTGGCTGACTCTATCTCTGGCTCATCTGATAGCACACAGCCTTTCGGCTGTGTCCTGCAGTTCAGCCAGCTGTTGCAGGAGGTCCTCCACCTGGGCATATCTTACACAGGAGAGTTTGCCACTCGCCTTTGCTCCAGGACTAAGGTCTGGACACTTCCCACAGATCATGGTTTGCATAGATGCTTCTTCCTTTAGAAGCCCTGTCTGAGTGGAGGCTCTGGTCGTGACTGGGGAAGGTGGTGCATACCCCCTGCCAGAGCAGCAGCCTACGCCTGGCATCGAGTGCTCACCATTCTGCTTTGAGGTTCGCTTGGAATGAGTGCCCCTCACTTCCAAAGCTGGCAGAATGCCCTGCCATGTGAGATACTGCTCCAGGTTTACAGCAGATGACAGGTGTTCAAGTGACACCCAAATCTGTAGCAGCCCACTGCTGCTGCAATTTCTGCACACTGACTTCACTGAAAGGAGAGCCCAGTGAACATCTGTAGGTTCCTAAGGACCAAGGCAAGGTGGTCCCAGCCCTTTTACCAACAGCCTCCAAAGCTGTGAGCCCTCAGGGCCTGTTGCTCCTTCTGCCAGCTCAGCCCTGTCCCTGCCAGCTTCCCCACTGGTGCCTCCACACCCAACATGCTGCTGGCCCAGCAGCATTATGGCTGCTCTCTCTCCCAGTGCCAAGGCATGTTCCACATGACCACAGCTATGGGGAAGATCCTCCTGGAACTCCAACTTGCACTGCGCTGAGAAACAACTGTGGAGTTTCTGTGGCTGCACACACTCAAAAGCCATCTCATAAAATAATTATTTTATTATTTTAAACACCATTAAGGTTGGAAAAGACCTCCAAGGTCATCTTGTCCTACTGTTGATGTGTCACCAGCATGACCACAGACAATGTCTTTCACTGATCTTATGCCACAGTCTCCACATTTCTTGAACATCTCCTGGGATGGTGGACAGGGGATCTGATCCGTGTCTATAATAATCTAACATGTGGGAGGCAAAGGGATGAGGCTGGACTCCTATCAGCAGTGTGTGGCAACAGGATGAAGGGAAACAGGCACAAACTGAAGCATAGGAAGTTCCATAAAAATGTGTGTGGGAACTTCTACACAGTGTAGGTGACAGAGCACTGGCACAGGCTGCCCAGAGGGGTTGTGGAGTCTCCTTCTCTGGAGAAACTCAAGATCTGCCTGGACGCCTACCTGTGCAACCTGGTCTAGGGAGCTGCTTTGTCAGGGGGGTTGCACTCAATGAACCTCTGGAAGTCCCTTCCAACTCCTACAATTCTGTGATTCTGTGACTCTGTGACTCCATGATTTCTTTGGGCACCCTCTTCCAGTACCTTACCACTCTCTCTGAGATAAATTTTTTCCTAATATCCAGCATAACTAGATACTCTTCTGTTGAAAACCCAGCATTACTCGGCCAAATCTACCTTTTAAGTTTGGAAATATTTAGCAGGTTAAGATCTACAATAAATGACAGATAAATAAATCTTAAAAAATCATCTTGAGCCTGTAGGCAGCCTCTGCATGGGCCATGTTGTCCCACTGCCCTGGTTCTTGATGGAGCATTTGATCAAGCTTAAAAGGAGCTATCTTTTCTAAGAACCAAGTGCACCCTTACACCTTATACCTTGGCTTCAGCCAGTCTGGACTACCAGATGACATCAGCCATCTAAGCAAAAGGGAATCCTTTCAATTATCACAGTGACACCCCATGGAGCTCTCTGACACTCTTTGACAGGGAGAAAAGAGGGTTCCTTGAGCCCCCTGCTTCCTTCCTCATCCAGTTTCGCCCTTCCCATGCTCCCACCTTCAGCCACCTTCAGACCTTCCCCAAGAAAGCCTATGAGGAGCCTCACACATTTTCACAAGCCTCTAAGCAGTGTCTCCTCATAACATTTGTCCATCACCAAATGTTCTTGCCCCATAGCCCCCAAGAACTCTCCCACCTGTGCAGACAGCAACCCATGTGGTCTGAAAGGCTCCCCACACTGTTTCTGCAGCTGATCCTTCTAAGGTGTGCAGAAAAGCCCTTCGTGGTCCTGAAAGTCACCAAGTGGAACATGAACCAGCAATATGAGCCTGTGGCAAAGAAGGCTGCATTAGAAACCTGAGACAGAGGATTCTCTTCTGCTCAATCTGGAGATGCCAGGCTTTGAGGAGTACTGTGTCCAGTATAAGGTCTAGCTCTGTGTTAAAGAGATGGAAGTATTTCACAGAGACTGGACAAACATAGAGATTAGCACAATGAAGCCCTCCTAATGCAAGGAGAAATATATAGACACTAATCTTACAGAGTCAGACGTAATCCAAAAAAGGGTACTGGGGTAGCTGACAGAAGTGCTCACCTAGACACTTTCAGTCATTTACCAACAATCCTGGCCTAGCAGGGAGGACTCAGTAGACTGGAGGTTAGCAAATATGATGCTCGTCTATAAGACAGGTAGAAAGCAGGATTACACACCTCTCAGTCTGACCCTCTGCCAGGGAAGATCAGGAAACAGGTTATCTTCAGTGCCATCACATGCCGTTAGCAGGAGAACCAGGTCATCATACTCAGTCAGATCTTTTCCATCTTATATGTTTCTGTAGTGTAGGAAGTATCTGCAAAGGGATCTGGATAGACTGCAGCCACTGCAGCTGTTTTATTAATTGGAATGTCAGCCTTCTAAGCACAAAATACATCCTGTGTTTTATCATGATGGCACTCCACAGAGGCAACATATACACTCTGCAGTTAGAGATGTGAGTTCATGTTAAAGAAACACATCTCACAAAATCTTCTGACAAAACTCAGGTCAGACACAGTCAATGCCAAGTATTTACAGATTTATCTCAGCCTTCAAAAGAAAATACCTGATGATGTGAGACATTCTTGCAGAATATTAACTTGTTATTGTCACTTGAGTTCTTCTCATGACCAAGACATTTAACTAGAGTATTTTGCTCAACAAGGTCTGTCACTTGGCTTCCTATTTCAGTCTACAGCAGTTTGTAAATACTTGCAACTTTTAAGGCAATCATATAAACAGTTTTTTAATATATGTACTTTATCTACTGTTTTTAAAAAGATTTATTCTACACATTCCTCCCTTTAGTGCAGTACAATATCTAGACAAAGGGTGTATTGAGATTAATTTGAAAGTTACAAATGCCAACAGCTGTGCAATATACAAACATTCAATAAAGGAAGAATAACAAAAGTAAAGAACAAAGTAGAGTAGGCAGTACTCCACCATAGGTAAATATCCAAGTATTTACGAGTACATTCTTCTCAATATGGCAATGTGTATTTTTGCTATAGAAATACATACAAAGATTTGCAGAGCTTTTATCTTTTGGTCAACAGAGAGTGAGTCTGTTCATTCTAGACATGCATACTAATGAAAATAACCTTTATTCTGCAAACTGTTTGGGGATAAACTCAGATACATGTTGTTTTTCTTTCCTGTTTGCCCCAGTTTTTTCTGGCTGGAGTCAAGATATCCTTGTTATTTATTGTAAATTATCGTATTTTGTAGGCATAGTGCTGTTCTCAGGTCTCTGTCTTTGTAATAACAGAGTGAGCCTGGAGGCAATCCTGATTTTTTTTTTCCAAATTTATTTCTAAAAAATTTTTCAAACTTTATCATAACTCACAGCCTTAGAACTTTTGTCCCTATTTCATCTAAGGACCGTAAGTTGTTTTTAGGGAAAAATCATCAGGAAAAATATTTTCCTACCAAAGGAAGTCTATCCCTACCAAACACACAAAATAATTAGTAATTTCATGAATTCTTAAGTGGAGAAAATATTCTAATAATAGAAAAAATACAGAAACAAACTAAAAATAAGCATTTAGAATCATTATTGGAGATATTTGACAGGGCATGGATGTGAGCCTTCTGCTCTAGGTGATCTTGCTTGATGTGGGTGTTGATCTCCAGGGGTCTCTTCCAAACTCAACCTGTAATTTTATCTGCTATAATTAAAAGGATACAGAAGATTGATAGTAAAAAATATAATATTTTTCCTGATTTTATGTTGCACATACAACTATATAATGTCACAAGTATTAGTCAAATGTTCAACAAAATAGGTACTCTTTTAAGCAATTGAAAGAGCTCTGCGCACTTTAAAATATGTTTAGACAGCTCTGACATAAATTTAATAGGAAGATTATTCCCGACTTCACTCTGGATGGGTGAGACTGGGTCTAGGGATATAACTTCTGCAAATCTGTCTTGGTTTAACCAAACTATTCTGTTATCTCTCACCATCCGCATGGTACAGTGAAGCAGGAAATAGCAACTATTGCCTAGAATTTCTTTTTTGGTTCTTTAACAAATGTAAAATTAATGGCACTTACAACATTTATACAATTGCCTTAAGAAATTTGGTGTGAGAAATTAATGCACTAACACTGAATTTAAAACTTCAATTTCCACTTAAAAAGCTTTTGCAAAGCTTTGAAAAATGCTTTTTAATGCACAGTGGAGTTGGAAAAACCATGTTTTTATTTGAAATAGATTTAAAATAAAAAAAAAAAAAAGAGTGTTCCAAAATAGCTTTACATTAAGGGCTAAATATTGCTCTTTGTACGGAATCTGCCCTGTACATATCAGCAACATATTTCCCAAGAAATTGAATTAAAACCAGATGACCACAAAGAAGGGAATGCTAAGCCTGATTTGGAAAGAATCCTTTAGAAATTCAGGGTCCAGATGGTCAGCTGTAGTTCAAGCCAAGCTAATGCCTGTACTCAGCTGTGCTTTGTCAGACTACAGCAAACAACTTTGCTTGTTTAGGGGCAACTGTGTAAACCAGCTCCCATCTACAAGAGGAAGCAAAGGAGCGAATACTGACACAGAGGTCATCATTTAATCACCATGAAACTGGCTGTGATAAAGTCTAGTCTCATCACATCTTTGATGCCAGGGGCTTCCTTTCCCAAAGCTCTCTGAATTGCACAACACGTGTCTTATCCTTATGGAAACATAGCACAAGGCTCACAGGATAAGGGCTGCTAACCACCCTCAGGCTACACAACTCTTGGATAAAATTCCTTTACTGCTCTTCCCATACAAATCCATTTTCAGCTGTCGATAAATCTTGTCAAACTTAATTTGTTTTGAGTGCCGTTTCCCTTAACACATCCGTGTCCAACCTGCAGGCTATGTGCGTGCCAGTTCTTGTGGCCACCCTCCACTCAGTGCATGGCAGTCGCTCTGCCTCACTGAGAGGTCAGCCTCAGCCTGTGGCATGCACACATCTCCCCCAACAACCTAACATCAGTGTGTGATCAGTGCTGCCTGAGCTGAAATCAGGACAGTGCCAGCTCAAGCTGGGACATAGCATAGATCTTCCAGAGCATAGAAAGGCACTACAGAGGGACCTGGCTAGATTGGACCTGTGGGCCGAGGTAAATTGTATGAGTTATAATGAGGCCAACTGTGAGGAACTTCGTTTTGATCACAACAACCCCAGACAGCCCTACAGGCTTTGGGAGGAGTGGCTGAAAAACTGCCTGATTAAAAGGGACCTTGGTGTGCTGACGGACATTCGGCTGAATATGAGCCAGCAGTGTGCCCAGGTGGCCAAGAAGGAATGGTGTGGTGAGCAGGGCTAGGGAAGTAATCCTGCCCCTGTACTTGGCACTGGTGAGACCTCACCTCAAGTACTGTGTTCAGTTTTGGGCACCTCAATACAGAAAGGACATTGAGGTGCTGGAGCTGGTCTAAACAAGGGCAACAAGGCTTTTAGAAGGGCCTGGAGAATATGCTCTATGAGAAGCAACTGAAGGAGCTGGAGCTGTTTAGCCTGGGGAAGAAGAGGCTGAAGGAAGACCTTATTGCTCNTTTTTTTTTTTTTTTTTTTTTTGTATATTTGCACCTCCATTTTCAATACAGTGCCCGGGAATTTTCAAATGGAATGCATAAAGTTTCAATAAGATATTCAACTCAAATGTCTGATTACATCTCTTTACCAGACTTCTATAAGCTTTATCTTACCAGAAAGAAATAATCCTCACTTCACAGTCATGCCTCTCTCACATCATCATGTTTTTACAGTACATACATTTGTGGGCATGTAGTTTCAAGGACAAAGCAAAGCATAACATTTCATCAAAAATTTCTGACAGACACCTTCAGAGCTCACTGAGAACTGCAACTTCTGCCAGCAAACCAAGATGATACATTAGTTTCACAAAAACAAAGTCAAATATCCCACTACTTTCATGTTTTTCTTGCTCTCCTTTCTATGTCTTAATAATATATATATATATAAAATAAGCTTTCTTTCTTATATAGGTTAACTAAGGTATATATTTTTTATGTGGTCCAAGGCAATTACTCTTCTCTCATCATTGCCCAGGCATGCCAAGAGTTTGGACATGCATGCCTTAATAGATTGTCTCTTCAAACCAAATTTTTGGGACGCAGGTTAGCCACATAGTTCAGTGAATCTGAAGAATGCAATGAAAGGAAGATTTGGATAAATTAAAAATGCCAGATATGTGGGTTCATGCTTTCAGTTAGCCCTGTAAATATTCATAAATAAGAAAATATCTGGGTGAAAGTAAAAAAAGAAAAAAAAGGGAATTATTTTACATTTGCACTGTAGGTACCAGGTCCTGCAGCTGAGTTTTCAGACTTAGCCTTCAGCGATCAACCTTATTTCAGTCCATGCAGACATCATATTTATGTTGTGCTGGAGCATACCAAGGTTGAGAAGAATATGCAGTTAACATGCCTACAACCAGGGAGTTACAGTGGATTGACATCCCAAATTCAGAGCAGGTGTAGGTATTTATAACCAACAAGATTTTCCCCCTCAAAACTGATCATGATTTTGAGATATGGCAAGTACTGAAACACAAGGAGCTATGGCAGTTTATCAGAGAGTCAAAGTGCCTGGAAAGAACAGATAAAGACTGACATGGAGAAGTGATGGGAAGGATGGGGTAACAGAGGAAAGCAGGAACTGAAATCAATATGGCTAGTGGGAAAAGGGAAAAATCTGTTATAGACTGACAAAAGGAAATACAGGAGAAATTGTCAAAGGTGAGGACTAGATTGGTGTACAGGAAGAGGAGGGATTTGTGGACACGCAGAGGCAGATGTAATCAGCAGCTTAAAATCCTCTGAAAAAAAATGAAATTTAACCCATGATTCTGCAGAGCAGGCAGAAAATGCATCTGAAACTGCTACCTAAGACTGTTCCCTTTCCTTTACAGAGTGATCTGCAGTGTAGTAATTGGAATACTGCAGTAGCCATAAAATCTTCCAGCAGCTGCATGTTTTTGGTGATCGGCATTTTGGTTTCAGAGTTCCAAATTGAAATCAGGTACTAGGTGAACAACAATTATAAAACATCACTGTTTCTTTACTCTTAGAATTGAGTATGGTGTCAAGTCTTTGCATGGCTTTAAGTCTAGGGCTTTTAGAATAATCAGGCTTAAAATGCCATTTCATGAATGGATTAATATTGTAACTGCTTTTACCATTGTACTTTTAAAATAGGTTATTTGCAACCTGATGATTTACATGGTCTTACATAAGCTATTTCACTGACTTTTATAAATAAAAAGTGCAATTGAATTCCAGAATTTGACAGCTGATGACTTACATATTCGAATGATGAGAAAATGAATTTAAGTAGCATCTAGGGGAAAAAAAGGAATAATGATGAAACCAATATGTTATGATAAGTTGTCATTCTATCACAATGCTATGATTTGCTTTTCAATTCAACCATCTTAATTCAGCCATTAGTGAATAACTAATGATCACAAAATGTAGCGCACTAAAATATTTGGTGCATGTGTCAGTAAAACTGTACACTCAAAGCAGCACCTCTAAGTTCTCATGATATTTCCAGGGCCAGAATTATTTCACCTGCTGACATGTATAGTGTAGCGTATATGTAATGTATAAAATATACTTGTATGGCACATTTTATTAACCAGAAGCAATTTTCTGTTCACAGAATGTCTGTTTATGGATTAACTCCCTGAAGCAACATCAATATGTTACTTCAAATTTTCTTGAGGAACTATTGATCCAAATTTTGGACTTTTGACTTTATATGAATATCAACTGCTTCCCTGAAGCAACACGATATTTCCCCCAGAAAAGCTGAAACTCGATTCAGATTAAAGTACGTGTGTATTATTGGATAGACTGATGTCAGACATTCCATGGTGTAATGCAAATCAATAAAAATATACGCAAATAAAATGCTTAAAAAAATCATTGCCTATTAAGCTGCCAATGAATTAACCTGATGAAAAATAAACACTAGTAGGCTTTAATATAAAAATAATGATAACTACAGAATGGAGGGAAAGTTACATTTTTCAAACCTTTCACTATCTCCAAAACACATTTTTAATTGAACTCTGCAAGGTGTTGTATTATTGCCTAATTTTCAAGCACATACTTCCTCTGAAATTCATTAATTCAATTTCTTGTACACTTTAAAATATTCTGTGCCTTTTCTTTGAGCTGTCTTTATATACCATACATGTAAACACCTCAGTGTACCTAGATACAACTTCCCATAGAAAAGCCTCCATTTAGTTTTTTTTAGAAGTTTTCTCAAGTCCTTTTGTACAAAGCTCCCAGATAGCAATAGAACTGAAGCAGGAAAGGGAAGATAGTCCAGATCCACACCCCAGGGTCGCTTAGTGATGGACCACATCCAAAGCTACAAAGACCTGTACAAAGCCCACAGCAGGTGTTGCAGGTAGCACACACGCCAGGAGAAGTAAAGCACAATCCCTGTGCCAGAAAGAGGAATTCCTCATACCCATAGGGTTTTCTGTAGGGAACTGTCCTTCATTTGGCAGAGAGCAGCGGGTTGGCGAGAACCTGCCTCCTGAACAGAGCAGAGAGCTGATAAGGAAGCAGATCAGCTGGTGGGGAAGAAGGTTGAGAAGTTACCCAGAAAAAATACTGCTGTGTAGGGTGAAAAGCTGATGCAGAGGACAGGTTAGTACTCCTGAAAGCCAAACAAAACATGTCTGTGATGCAAGCTTAAGCTCTGGACCCATGATCTTCCACAGAAACTGCAAATACATTTGCAGGAACAGTACTGACAGCTGGCACAATGGCCAAGCACAACAGAAATGGAGGTACGACTCAGGGGTCATTCCCAACAGGAAGATCCATCAAGGGTTCACCAGGTTTGTCTCTCTTCACCTTGGCTTCATACCCTCAAATACCACTGCCATATTCTCCTGCCAGATGACAGAGCACAGTGGACACATCACATGGAAATTTCACCTTCAGGAAATTTTAAGCAAGAAAGCATAATTTCAGCATCATCTCACATGCTCTCTTCAAGAGACGCAGAGGGGGAAGTGTGAATGCTCATACGTTCCACGAATAAACAAAATATATATAAATAACGTATGTATTCATACATGTATTTTTCCCCTACTAGAAGCCTGAAAAATATTTTAAGGCCATGGAACCCAAGGCTGGGCAAGATGGGTGCCTCAAGTCCAGAGTGTACTCCATCCATGCTTTGCTAAGAATTCTGACACAGCAGCCCTGCAAACAGCCACTATTTCAAATAATAAATGAATAAATAGATAAATAAATCAATCCCAGTAACACAGACTTTGCTTGCTATCAGAAAAGCACATTTATAACTTTTAGTTGCCACCCTGCAGTGAATTTTGATACAAAAAGTCATGAAGAAGGAGATTTCAGGGAGAATAAACTTGGAAGGAAATAAGGGTATTTTTTTCCAGAACAGGCCATCTTAACACTTACACAACACTCATGGTAAATTGCTTAATATCTCTGAAAGTGACAACTGTGATGAGCCATGAAAACCTTCTGAGGATGAAAACCTTCAAATGAGGAGAGGAATTTTAAAGTAATGCTCCACATAGCTGAGATGGATCAAGACTATCTGAAGCCAGGGATTATATTAAAAACGTTAGTATCTTGGCCAGCACTGGAAAGTATTTATAATGATTTTATCACACGTTAATAATAGAGTTGGAAGGTGAAATTTTGCTCTTAAGCATCAATAAAACTTACTAAGAGAGAGAATTAAAGTTGGTAGCTGAAGCTGGAGGAAAATAATATCCAAAAAATAAGCGTTTTTTTTTCCATTAAAAACAGCATGTACATGTAGCATTTCAGAAGGGTAGTGCAACATCTCCAGAAAACCAAGACTCCAAGCCATAAAGCACTTACTTTAAATCTCAGTACTATTGCTAAACGCATTCCTAAGTGAGGAAGACATTTTGCGTCTTTTCAATTAATGGCTTCTGAAAGAGCTGTTGCATACATTTTTCCAGACTCTTATCCTCACACCAACAACTGTTGCTAAAAGTCCTAAAGAGAAATGTCTTTCTCCTCAATTTCTGATACTGCTATTTTTTTCTATTGCACTGCAACCTGGATTTGAAGGCCCTATAGACCCATTACTGATAAAGCTATTTTCTAGTGCTACCTTTTTGTGGATTTTAAATGCTCTCTGCCGTTATTCTTCTTGCACAGAAATATTACTAGAAGACTACCATTCGATCAGTCTGTATTGCACTTTTTGGGAAATGCCTACATTATCATTTTCTTCCTGTGGGTTATCCTATATAACAGTATTCCCACAGCTCAGTATATGACCAGCCAACTGAATCTGAATGTTTTCATAAAGAGGCTTAGTGTTATTTCCTTGAGAAGGCTTCAGGAAATGGCTGTAATGACTGAGGTTTATGTTCTCGAACTCTGTTTTGCAATCAGAAGACTGTTCAGAGCAACAAGTTTTGCCAACAGAGAGTTGCATTTAAATAAAAAATCCACAGTGCTGATTAGCAGGACATCAGGTAGATGATCCAATACCTTTTCATTTTAATTAAATGCACAGCTTATCAATAGCTGATCTTTTCACATCTTACTTAATTGTTTTACTGTATACACACATGCTGTGCTGTATCTAGCATATGGGAATCTATCATGAAACAGGTCAGTAATTAACAAATACCCCTCTCTTCATAATTAAATGTCTTAGTAGAAAACATCAATATGGAGATAACAGAGGCAAATAACAGATTTTATGTCCCTGAAGTTCAAACATAACATGCAGATAGAAACTTCCTATATCAAAAGGCTGGAATAAGGCCAGGGTTTTTAATGGTCAGAGATAGGTGGATGCAAAAACACGTTTGTGCCAGACACTGCAAATGCCTGGGACATCACAGATCTTGCCATCTGTTTAAGTGGATGAGCCACAGATGTTCAAGCCTTCATGTGATTTGGGTCCAGAAGCAGAATAGGGCGTACAGATTCTGAAAAGTGGAAAGATGAAAAATCCAGCCCTTGATTTAATTTAAGAGTGGTCACACATCTAATTTGGATTTTATAGCTTTTCTCTGTGTGATGATTATTTATACATGTAAGGGTCTACTCACTGCAGCAGTTTTATGTCCACATATGTATCACAGATGAAGGAAAGTAGAAAAAGCATTTTCATACAAATATGTTTGCTCTTCTGTATTAATTTACTTGCGATACAGGTGAGAAGAGGCAGAAGGATAGAAATTAATGCAGACTCATTGCACATAAATTAATTAATCTACAACCCCTCCAGACCTCAAACAGCTTAAGAAGGATCTAATCTCTAGACAGTAAGATAAAGAAATAGAAAGACTACATTTAAACTTCTGTTTAAATACTCATTTTAAACGATAATCGTAAAAACATTTTGATGCAGGTTGAACAAAATCTTAACAAATCTTACATTCAAAGTTTAAAGTCAGCAAGTAAAATTAGCAACAAAGTAAGATTTTAAGCTGTGCATGTGTATTCTTATATATACACACACCACACACCAACTTTGTTCTGAGGGTATATCATTATAAATAGTACATGAAAAGATCCACTTATTATTCTGTAGAAATAACGAAACTAGGGAGATTGATGTAAAGTAAAGGCCTGTAGTTTCAAAATTCTAATGTAGAATAAGCAAATAGGGGAAGTACAACTACCATGACGAACTTTTTGAGATGCACTCTGAAAATCTTGCATGGTAAGGGCAACTGCTTTTCTCTCTCCTCTTGTCTAAGGTATCTACATGCAATGGTCTGTTGTAATTTACAAAAAAAAAAAAGAAATTACAAAGCTTCAGGCAAAGGCAATAGGTATAAAGTTTCTTTCAGGCTCCTCCAGCTCAGTTTACACAGCAAACTGTTCATCACTTCTGCAGGTCCTACAGCATTTCCACCTGGATCCTTTTCTGTCAGAGGCCATGAAACCATCTTACTTTTCATCCTTCACTTCAGATTTTAACTTTCCCTCTGGCATCTTTCAGACACACATAAAGGACAAAGAATATAGATAATACACACATCGATATTTCTCTCTTTCTGTCATCTTTCCAGACCTAGTACTGAACTGGAATGATGTTATATTCAACTTTGGTAGGGTCCATACAGTTCATTTGTAGTTCTACTGCATGAAAATTCAAGAAAATTTTTGGTCTGCATTGGCTAAGCAGAACTGGAGAAAGAGATGAAATCATACTTAGGACATGATGCATCAAGAAAACTAACGGACAATGTGTGTGCTTTAACTCAAATCCCAGATAAATACAGACCTGAGCTTTGCTGGCTGAGTCACTGCAGCAGGTAAAGCCTCACAGCAGACTTTTTAATGCAGAAGATAGTATCATTTCTAATACAGAGAACAGCAAGTTCCAGCGAGACCCTGAAGGAACAGTGAGTTCTCTGCACAGCAGCCAGCAGCTCTGCTACTTGGGGAGAGTATGTGTTACTGTCTGAAAAGCAAAATATATCTGTATTCTCCTTTGTGCAGTAGCACTTTCACTCAGCCAAATAAGAACAGATTATAACTTTTTCAGTTGCACAAAAGGAAACCAAGGCAATCCTATCCTTGACCCTGAGATTGTGAATACATTCAAACAACCTGCACTGTTTTTGCTGGAGTTTTTTCCTTAATATAAACAAACATAAATGCTCACTTGATACGAATGACAACACCCACTACTTTGAAGCGTACATCAGTACATTCACCATTTACAGAAAGTCAGTGTAGCAACAACTTTATACAAGCATGCCAAACCTGCCTCATTAATAATGTTACCTGAAGATTTTTTTCCACCCCTCAGGGCTAAGCTGTGTCACACACTTTGTTTAAAAGTATAAAACAGTATTTTCAAGATACTTTGAAGATTCTCATTTGAACAGATAATTTTAGCTTCAACATTCCCATCTCTTTCCTTTAGTTTTCTTCTATTGCCAAATAAGATTGGAACTTTGTTTTTTTCCCTTGTAGACGTTTTTATTTTTTTTTTCTTTCTTCTCCTTTCCTTTCCCTACAAACTCAATAGCTTTGAATCTGATGAGTGCTCTGCCAGAGCACATGTATCACAGATACATCTATGCTGTCTGAAGAGGATATAATCTGTTATTGTTGTGATGTGGTTACATTCTTTTTCCATGGCTGTTTTAACTCCTAATCATCAGCAAGGAAGAAAGCAACACTTCTCCCATTTTAAAAGAAAAATATATTTTTTATTTGTCTTCAGCTATTAATTTTATAACTCTGTAATAATATTTACACTGCACAGAGTTAGCGTAGGAATGGAAACTGATCACTGTAAAAAAGAGAAGTCAAACTTTAGATCACTTCAGGCAAAGTTCTTTTTTGTGTGTAAACTCTGAATTTCTTGTTAATAGCTCTTTATGCTTTGTATGAAAGATTGTAACATAAAACCACAACAGCACAACCATACTGATGCATTCTTCTATGAAGCCAAAGCTTTTTGAATTTGTAAAACCAAAGAGACAAAGAAAATTTCCAAGATAAGCAGCGATGTTCTCCAAGTTACTTATTGTTATAATTCAAGTAATTACGTAGCAGAAGTAGAGAAAGACCCTTGCTGGCCCTCTATATATTTTGACCTGTGCTTAATTCCCAGTACTAGCAGAAGTAAGGGCCTGTACTAACTGCCCCGCCAAGCATGCTCACATCATTCTGTGGTTTTGTAGGATCACTTTTGTCTGTTGTCTGCATGAAGGGCAGTGCCACAGATGGGCACATTTTTCAGAAGATGAAGGAGGTGGCTTTCTTTGCCTGTTTGCTGTTGGTCTGTTTTTAATTTTGGGATGAAGGCTTCTTCCCAGAGCTGACATCTGGCACACTGAAGCACAAATGGAAAAAATGCTTTACTGGCTGCAAGTAGTTTACAATTAACTGCCATCAGGAGGCCCTAACACAGACACAAAGCAGGATTCCTTTGTTGGACTGAGTAGACAGTTCTGAAAATTCATAAGCTAAATGTTTGCAGAAGAATTTTCCAAAGCATGTTGGAATTTTTGCATAAATTGTCTTTCTGGAATGGGCACCTGAGCTTACGCTGATAATTCAATAGGAAAGCATCACAACAAACATCAATTTAAAGGGGATTTTAGTTCCTTTCATAAACTCTTCCAAATCACATGTGAAAGCATTTCTTCATATATACCTTGCATTCAGTCACTAGGGCCCAGGGTAGTGGTTATATACAAGCAATAACATGAGCTTTTTTCCTTGAATTTGTACGGTTATTATTGTTTATTACAGTTATTATTTGTCTCTGACATGTTCTAAACAAGAATGCAAATCTGAGACTCTCTACCAAGCAACTGGGAAAAACTTTCTGAAGAGGTCTGAAAAACACAGCTGTCTGGACTTCCAAAAGTGGACGCAAAATACTGGAATACTTACTTAATAAAGCAGGGAAAAAAAGTTTACCTCAAGAAAAACATGTATGGTCCAGCAAGCACTGAACTCTTAATTAGGAAAACATATACACATGAAGCAGTACAAGATTCACTGCATGCAATTTCTGTTCTAATTCTTAAAAAAAAAGCCTTGATTACCCTTCTGACCATGTGCCCACGCTGCTTCAAGGTTCGTGTGGAACTCCAATGCCCCAATTCTTTCATTTTTCTTTTTCTTTGTATGTCAAATACAATGGCATGGAGCAGATATATCCCAGGATTTCATTCCTCCTTGAGCTGCTGACCTGCCATGACTTGCCCAAGGTTATGTTTAAACTGTGTGTACTTCCATCCTGTGCCTACCATCCTGTTTGGTTTATAATCTCATAAGGGCAGGGACTGCCTTTTACTACTTGTTTGAACAGCATCCAGCACAAAAGGGCTTTGATCCAGCCTGTAGGCACTGCTTGCAGTATGTTAGATTCCAAATCTTACCTAGAGAATTCTGTAGCAGCAAAGGTCTGGTACTGAAACCAAGCATGTACTCAGCTCCATGTATTCAATTTTCCACATCACTCCTCTTGACATAGAAGCACATGTGTTGCCTTAAAAAACTCTCTTAAAAAATGAATGATTTTTTTTCTGTAAATTAGTCTTTCTCATTTTTGTTGACCTCATATAATGTAGCCACAATCAGATTTAAATAATATGACTAGATTAACAAAAAAAAAAAAAAA
>VXAB01008625.1:0-34969 GCA_013399175.1 Odontophorus gujanensis | reverse complement strand
TAAAATTAAAAAAAAAAAAAAAAGAATGTGAATGATATCTGCAACTCTAAATCTTAGATGTGATTGGGGAAACTTACTGGCCTACAGAACAGACTAATCACCAAATCATAGTTATCATTTGCCAACGAGCTCATGATCTTGGTGTGGATCACTGTAGTCAAGCACTGACCCACAGTGAGTGAGGATTAGTGTTGAAGACTTGGATCCTCCCATTGCCACTCTCACTGTCCCAGCTTGGGAACACTGGGCCCTTCCTTCATTGTTCCCATTTAGGAAAAATAGAAATGTTCTAAGTATTTATTGGAATGTGGTCTCCTATAAATAGAATCAGGTATAAAACAGAGCAGAAAAGAATAAACAAACATGTTTCCTACCTACTGCAATTCCCAGAGGTTCTGTGAGTCAAGAGATCCAATCAGAGTGATATTAACAGCAGAAAAAATAAAAGCACTTTGTGAGACCCCCACCAAGTCACTGGGAAAGGGAGAAAGACAAGGCTGTTAGGAAGAAAATAAAAGTTAAAACAGAAGGAAAGGAGTGGGGGTGGGAACCAGAGTCTACACTTTACCTTTTTTGGGGAGCCCTATAAGTTTAATGGTAGTGATGGATCTGTGTGGGGCTGGACTCCTGCCATGATCTTTCCTCTCACCACCTCTGGTAGTCTCAGATGTTCTTAGCAAAGCAGCAGCTGTCACCCTGGCAGCAGCAGTGTGAGCCCAGCTGAGTTCATATGTGCAGCTATTTTAGCACATTGCCATTTTCCTTCTTCTCAGAAAAAAAAAAAAATTGCAATTTAATACTTCGGATAACTCAGCTAGAGCTGGGAAGGATTTTACTCAGTAGACAATAAATAAATAAATAAATAAATAAATAACCATAAACAAGACAGTTCTTTCAGCTCTGATATTCTTTTTCTCAAACAACTGTTGCAAACAAACGCATGAGATTTAAGAGGAAGACTTCTTTCTAGTGGAAATGTTAAGCAACCAAGTTAGAGCAGAGTTGGTCATACTCCTGATTACAAAATACCAACTGAAATAGTCTTATGAACACAAAATAGTTTTTTTAAGAACTATCAGCACTGTCAGTGTAATCTTTAGACCATAATCAACTTCTATAATGTTGAAACAGGGAAAACTGTGCTGGATCTTCCTCTCACCCTCCATTCCCTGTTTCTTTGCTCACACCAGCAATAGCCTGGAAGATGAGCTATTGTCTGACTCACATTTCTGTCCAATTCTCCTTTTTTTATGTCACTGTCTATTGCAACTAGTAGTACAGTAGGCACTGCACCACCTAGACACAGGTTGCTCACAGCGTTTCCTGTTCAAAGATTTTCAAATCTTAATAGAATACAGTTTGAAGTGGACACTTAAACATCTCATGTATTCTTTCCTCTATTCCAAACAGGGACCTTTCTGTCTTCATAAGACAGAAAAAAAATCGTAAGTACCGTCGTGTTGCACTGAAACAACACCAGCAATAGGCAACCACATGGTTAAGAATTGACACACAAATCTAAGCATCACAAAGTCTAGGATCCTCTCTCATACTGGCAAGCAAAGAATGAAAGTCAAAGAGCAAGTGCATAAAAAGTGCCACTCCAGAATGCAATTGCAAACTTCAGTGGGCTGCATATTGACAACGTACTGTGACAAAGTTGGCACCTTTTTATATAACAACCCTCAACTAATTATTTTCTTCTGTTAATTTCTCCAGTCATTTCTTCAACCTATATAAACCTTCAGTGCTGATAGAAACCTACTGGAAAGAAATCCACAACTCAGCTATANGTCTCCTATAAATAGAATCAGGTATAAAACAGAGCAGAAAAGAATAAACAAACATGTTTCCTACCTACTGCAATTCCCAGAGGTTCTGTGAGTCAAGAGATCCAATCAGAGTGATATTAACAGCAGAAAAAATAAAAGCACTTTGTGAGACCCCCACCAAGTCACTGGGAAAGGGAGAAAGACAAGGCTGTTAGGAAGAAAATAAAAGTTAAAACAGAAGGAAAGGAGTGGGGGTGGGAACCAGAGTCTACACTTTACCTTTTTTGGGGAGCCCTATAAGTTTAATGGTAGTGATGGATCTGTGTGGGGCTGGACTCCTGCCATGATCTTTCCTCTCACCACCTCTGGTAGTCTCAGATGTTCTTAGCAAAGCAGCAGCTGTCACCCTGGCAGCAGCAGTGTGAGCCCAGCTGAGTTCATATGTGCAGCTATTTTAGCACATTGCCATTTTCCTTCTTCTCAGAAAAAAAAAAAAATTGCAATTTAATACTTCGGATAACTCAGCTAGAGCTGGGAAGGATTTTACTCAGTAGACAATAAATAAATAAATAAATAAATAAATAACCATAAACAAGACAGTTCTTTCAGCTCTGATATTCTTTTTCTCAAACAACTGTTGCAAACAAACGCATGAGATTTAAGAGGAAGACTTCTTTCTAGTGGAAATGTTAAGCAACCAAGTTAGAGCAGAGTTGGTCATACTCCTGATTACAAAATACCAACTGAAATAGTCTTATGAACACAAAATAGTTTTTTTAAGAACTATCAGCACTGTCAGTGTAATCTTTAGACCATAATCAACTTCTATAATGTTGAAACAGGGAAAACTGTGCTGGATCTTCCTCTCACCCTCCATTCCCTGTTTCTTTGCTCACACCAGCAATAGCCTGGAAGATGAGCTATTGTCTGACTCACATTTCTGTCCAATTCTCCTTTTTTTATGTCACTGTCTATTGCAACTAGTAGTACAGTAGGCACTGCACCACCTAGACACAGGTTGCTCACAGCGTTTCCTGTTCAAAGATTTTCAAATCTTAATAGAATACAGTTTGAAGTGGACACTTAAACATCTCATGTATTCTTTCCTCTATTCCAAACAGGGACCTTTCTGTCTTCATAAGACAGAAAAAAAATCGTAAGTACCGTCGTGTTGCACTGAAACAACACCAGCAATAGGCAACCACATGGTTAAGAATTGACACACAAATCTAAGCATCACAAAGTCTAGGATCCTCTCTCATACTGGCAAGCAAAGAATGAAAGTCAAAGAGCAAGTGCATAAAAAGTGCCACTCCAGAATGCAATTGCAAACTTCAGTGGGCTGCATATTGACAACGTACTGTGACAAAGTTGGCACCTTTTTATATAACAACCCTCAACTAATTATTTTCTTCTGTTAATTTCTCCAGTCATTTCTTCAACCTATATAAACCTTCAGTGCTGATAGAAACCTACTGGAAAGAAATCCACAACTCAGCTATACAGCCTTTAAAAAATGCATCCTTAGTTTCAAACTTGAAACCTCCCCTAGATTCATTTGGAATTTTTTTAAACACGAAAATACAACAGACAATTTTTCCCCATTCTTTTCTCTCAATACATTAGAGACATCACTTTTACCATCCATCACCAGTCTTTAAATTCCTAGTCTATTTAATCACTGCTCATGTGGAAGCCCTTCCAGTATTCTCAATATGGCTACAGTACCAGTTTCTACATTGGCATGAGAATGTTAACTTGAAAATAAGTTGTTATATATCCTATAGTGACAGCAGGCATCCTACCTGTCAGATAACTGTCATTTCTTATACTTGGATTTACTCTCTGCAGAACTGGAAATGTTCCTAGCCCTGACCAGTCTCCTTTTCCACCTCACTGTAGAAGCAAGCAACCTCAAGTTCCTCCAAAATTAAGGTAATAATGGAAAAACCGGTTGTGGCATTGTATGACTAAAAATTTTTATCTGCAGTTCACCAAAAATACAAAACATGGATGGAAGGACTTTTCCGTTCAACTGATGATCACTTTCAGTAATTTATTTCTTTCTGTTTTGTTCTTTTGCAGCTTACATTTGTTAAGTCATTTAAAAACTACATCACGTTGTTAATACTGTTGCAGAATCTGATCTTCTGGTAGCTACTAATTTCCGAAATTTTTATTATTTTACCTATTAGCAAAAGTTGTTCTTGCAGGCGAGGTCATGGGCATATTAGTTATCTTCCTTGTTTCTCAACAAATCATGTGCAGAGTTGTGTTTGTAAATGTTATTGAAGTTATCAAAGGTTATTAGCTTCTGGCTTCGGTATTCTTCATTTTGAAAGATACTGCACTTGCCAAACTCCCGAAAAACTGTCATATTCCCTGAGATTTACTCACCTCATTGTTGGAAATCAAATTTGTTCATGCCATTTGAGACACAGAGTAATGGCTAATTTTGTTTTATTGTCACATGCAATGAGAACTTGACCTTTGCTTTGAAGCACATGCTGAGTGGGAGAAATTATTCTTCAGGACACCTGTGTAATCAGGCCCCTAATAAAACCTAAAGCATTAGCAGGAAGGCAGTCTATTGTCCAAGTTATCATTACTTATCATTTAACCCCATTTCACATCCATGTGCATGATAAGCTCTTTGACAGCAGGCATTAAGTGAGTAACAGTTTGACATTAACAAGGCGGGACTAGTTCAGACTGTTACTGGAATGTCTAGAGTAAATAGGTTGAGACAATGAAAATCCTTTCAATTTCACATAATTCACACAGTTTATGAAAATACCAAAAATTCACACACATTCATTTAAAAAACTAAGCTGATTTTTAAGAACAAGCTGTCATTTAAACAATTATTTGTTCTTTAAGAAGGCATAACCAGCTGACATTTTTTTAGATGGCATCTCTCCATTGCAAGTTCTCTCCTGTGGATAAACATACTTAAATTGTTTTTGTTCCTCAAGAAAATTATGACACTTTTGCAAATGGTACTATTTCATCATGCACATCTTTTAGCTTCATGCAATAAAAGTGCTTGAGAAATTACTTTGAGATTGCTTTTCCTTATGCTGTACCAGATCTGTGAAGCAGATCTATATGATCAAAAGTATTAGAACACTAGTACAAGACAAAAGTAAGTGGACATTTGAATTTCATCACGTCATGTTTGCCTGCCACATTGCCACAGCTGGAGAAAATAAAAAATATAAACATATTCATATATTATCATAATACCAACATATGTATTTTTTAAGTCACTTTGTAATGGGACAGTCCTCTCAACCTGATTCATATATAAAGGACTGTGGAAAACAGAGCCAATAAATACTTTATTGGAAAAGGAAAATGGCCTGATTTCTATGCAGAAAACATATTTAGGAGTCAAATGCAGCATCTAAGATTTAAAAACAGTTCCACAGAGTCCTGCATATGTCATTTACATATAGCTATTTAGTCAGTGAATGTGGAGAAGTGAACAACTAAAATCTGACCCAGAGTGAAGCTGTAAAGTAAGCTAAAGTGATCTTTAAGTGACAGCAAAGTTTCTGGAGAACTATATAAAGCTACAAAGTGTAAAGTTTATGCACATGAGCTGAATAACTGCCTTAGGGTCTTGCTACAAAAGGCTGGTTCCTATTTTTCCCTCCAAAGAGAGTCACCGTTGTGCTACAACCACACAGACATAGAGATATTAAAAGTCACTGTAATTTCTATCTTAATAAGAGCATAAATATTCATACTGTTTTATTAATGTTATCATGTTCTACTAAAACATCGATTTCAGTAATCGCCAAAGTGATAAAACATCTTTCTGTGGCTTGTTTATATTGTAACGAGAAAACAGAAGAGCATTACTACAATTTCCTTAAAAATAAATGAGAACAGTGTGTAGAACGGTATCCAGCTACCCCTAGGCAGTACCTCCAGCACTTCAGGTACAATATCTACAGTATCTCTGTAACTACTTAAAAAGTAAGAGTACTTCCTAATCTGACTACTCAAAATAAACAAATTAAATGCAGAATTCATAATTCTTTTTACTCCACTATCTACAATGATTAAAGTTACTGAAATTTGGAGCATGAGTTCAAAAGCCCAAACATTATTTTCTTTCTGTTTTCAGGCATTTGTATTTTTGGATCTACAGTTCAAACAGGTTCAAAATGCTCCTGAGAAATGCTTTGGATTTTTGTCATCTGGCAATTATTTCTTCATCTTTCTTTCCACTAACCTACATACATTAGTACAGATATAGCACACCACTTGCAAACAGCTAGACAATTATTTAGGTTGAATAGATGCATGAGGTTGCACAGAGTAGGAGTCTGTAGTCTTTTAGTTACACCACTAGCAAACAGTTTCTAGATTCTGGAGAAGAAGGTCACTGGGGAGAGACAGAGTGCAAAAATATCAGAGAAGGAACAGGTTAAGGAAGTTTAGTATCATAAAGAAGAATTGCATGTTCTAGAATATTAAGTAGATCCACATGTTATATAGATTTGTTTGAATCTATATAATCATCTATGGGGAGGGGGAGGGGGAGGGAGAGGGAGAGGGAGAGCAGAAAAAAGTGGCTTCAAGTAATCTGATGAATTTCATGTAAGAGTTAAAATGCTTCACAGTTCACTCAGGTGCATATTGTCCATGCAGTGTGTTACAAGCCACAAGTGAGGACCTGCAAAACAGCCAGAGATGTCCCAGCTTATTTTCCTTGCATGGAAAGGCAGCAAAATCACCTCATCCCAGTGGAGAACAGTATGTTACTATGACAGCTGCATTCTACAGGCTCTAACTGTCATGAACGAAAAAGAGCTCATGGTCACACCTGTGTATAGTAAAAAGCTAACATTGTGAGAACTTAATGAAGTAATTGGCAAAAACTGTGCAAGCTGTCAAGCGTCAGAAAGAATGTTAAGCTGCTTTTGGAAAAGAACAGAGTAAGAACCGAAAATGTTTGTGCCATTATATTTACTCATCTCCTCCATTCTATTCACCTCATATCCAAGAGGATACAACATAAATAGGAAATGGGAAAGGACGACTGAAGCATTCAGAAGTATTGAAAAACACATCTATAAAAAGTGATATAGAGAAATCACAACAGCTCTCCTTAGAAAACAAAAGGCATGCTTTCTGTCTCAAATGAAAACAAAACAAAACAAAACAACAACAAAAAAAAACAAAATCAGAAAACTAGGCTCTGAGGACATGCACTGTAACTAAGCAGTTACATTAAAATGATTTTGATACTTATTATTATTAGATATCTGAATTTATGTAAGTACTTAAGGTCAAATAAATACCAATGAAAATCTTTTCTGTCCAATGGAAAAATTGCTTCCCATTGCTCATATTGAGTAAGATGGCCCCTCAATTCAATTGATTATCTAGGTGAGGAAAAGTTTCTTTTAATATATACACCTCAACATAATGAAACAAATTGGTTGTCTATTTGAAAATACTTTTCATTTTTGGTACATCGTATTGGAATTTTCATTGGTATCACCTATTCTCTTTAACAAAAAAAAAAAAAAAAAAGACAACAAAAAAAAAAAAAAATCAATGAAAACGTACACAAGACCAGAAGTGTTTAATCTGCTTCTGGGTATTTACATGAAATGAATACTGTAACCTTTTTAGGTGTTGCAATGGAACAGCACTGATTCTTTTCCACGTTTAAAAAAAAAAAAAAAGACACTGTTCACGTTACTTGACAAAAAGAAAAAAAAAAAGTTGCTGGGCAGTCTGTATTTTAGCCAGCTGACCTTTAAAATGTATTTGTTTGACTATCAAGCAGTTTTTAATAAGTCTGGATCCGGCACTAGTCATGTTCTTGCACAATTCCTGTTTTCATAATACAGATGATGGAGTCCAAAGAGCTATTAAGGAGAAGGAAAAAAAAATTAAAAAAAAAAAAAAAAAGAAAAGCTTACAAAGTAGCTTTTGTCAATAACTGAACCACAGCCTTTGAGTTACGGAGTTTCCTGCATCTCACCTTATGCCTGCAAACATCAGCACAAAAGAGTCCTTCATTCTCCCAGGCTAACAATGAGCTTGTACCACCTTTCTGATCCTGCTATGTTTTTTCCCTCAAATGGATTTAACAGCTCAAACTTGTCTTGCCCTACAAAGCCACTGTGGGAGTATGTGTTGGACAGAGGTTCCAGGAAATTAGTAACAAGGTGATTAATACCATAGGTGGTCTAAATAAAGAGCTCCTTACTTACTCCATTTTATAAGTAAAAACACATTCTCTGAAAACGATTACCCAATAAACTTTCTAAACAAACATTTAAATACTTACATCAAGTACACTTATCTTTGTATTGATTACTGCAGATTAATGAGTCTAATATGAAATATTTCTCACACTGGATCTTTGAGTACTACTGATCCACACAAAAGGCTATAAGATAGTCCTCTATAGACATCGTTACATAGGGTAAAATAAAACAATCCTTGTTTTAAATAAAGAGAATTGTCAACCATCTCGTGAGCATCAGGGTTGAAGACTGCAAGTTCACTGACTTCTCAAGTATGTTGATTTTAAGATTCTGACTGAAAAATGCAAGATCTTTGTAAGTCATTTTATATTCTACTAATATAATACAGAAGAGACTCCTAATTTCTACACCAGCTTTGTCTGAATTCATTTTCTAGTTGTTTTTGTTAACTGTGCTTTATCTAACAAGGCTTCTACTAATAAAACTTCTCTCTTCATACTGATGGAGCAAGCTCTTAAATTCTTCTTAATGTTATGCAGATCTTTTGTTAGTTCTAACTCTAGCAGTAAATTAAAAGATGCTTCCAATACAAAGCCAAGACAATTTGGTATAGGAAATGAAAACTACATAATACAATACTTACATATAAATAATAATAATTTAAAAAAAAAGCTATTTTTGATTAATTCAAAGAACTCCTAGAGATTCTGAACAGAGTACTTAGGTTGAAATCAAAGAATCTAGAACTCCATAAATATGAGAGACTTTTTCCTTGACAGTTTGCTGGGACCTGTAAGACTGCTTGCCAAGACGAGAGTTAAACAAGGCAACAGTTAGGAAACAGTTATCATGAAAACAGTTGCTGTCTTCACCGAAAAACAGGAAGGATGAAATAATTCAGAAGTTGCAGTCAGAAAAGTAAAGATGTTCTTAGCTTTTAAGATGGGGGAGGCAAAGTATTCATGGGTTGTAAAATGAATGGTAGACTTGTGAGGAAAATCATGTGGCACACAGAAGTTGATGCTGAATAACTGCAGCTGATACAAGTTATGATGCCTGAATATTAGTCTAGAATAATTTTAGACCCTTCTACTTTAAGGCTTAGGTGCAAAGCTCACCTACTAAATCAAAGAGAGGTAGTAGGAAAAAAGAAACTGGAAATATGTTCTTGTGCTTTTCAAGAGGTGTGGCTATTTGGGAACCTTGTCACATACTGGAGTGTTGGCAGCCCTGCAAAGGTGATTTCAGCATGTAGCACTGTGCCAGTTTAAGTAAGATTCATGGCAACTACTGCAAGCGAAGGAAAATTAATATCTCAGTGGAAGTCTAAAGGATGACTAACGTGAGGCTCTTCAAGCCTTACTTGTAATGTATTTAAGATAAAAACATTGTTCTTTACTATCCAGAGAGATACTTCTGAAGAACCTCTCACAGCATAACAACAGCCTGCAGTGCAGCAAATAGTAGTTTTCCTTCCCCGTCTTCAGGCTCCATAGAAGCAGCATAGTATCTTCAAAGCTACTGTAATGGAAGAAGAGATAGCAAAAGGGAATTTCAAACATAACCCGTTCCAGCTGCATCAAAGAGACTAGAACTACACTGGACATCACAAGCTTCTATGATTCTCCCTCAGAGCACAGACGGTGAAACTGACTCACTGATGGAAGCAATATCACGGTCTGAGAGGGAAAGAGAAAATGCAGGAGGGTGTATTTAAGAAAAGAAGAATGTACAACACTAACAGATTGCACTCACTTAAATAGCAATTTCGCTAACTTTGAAAAAAATGAAATAAATGCTGAAGTACATGCACAGAAAACATTCAATTTATTATACATTTGCAGATTGATACCGATACTTTTTCCATAAAAATGAAAATAAAATAATAATTCTGTTTGAACTCCTGTCTGTTAACATAGTATCATCCTCATGTTCTCTGCAAAAGAATGTCAGTTACTGATGGGATATATGTTTATACACTTGATTAGATATCAGGAAAGTGCTTTGTGCTTATCTGCATTGCTGGGGTATGTGGTCTCCATATTTTTGAATGTCTATACAATAACAACAAAATAGGCCAGTCAGCATGCTCTCCATAGACACCAAAAGGCAAACAGATATGTAAATGATGAAGAGGATTCTAATTTAATCTAGTAGTTGGTGCCAATCAAGGATACAATCAAAAAATCAATTTACTAAACATTAAGATTCACTAAATATTTAACCCTAAAATTACATTAACAGTCAGTATGTTTTTGAGGCAATCTAAGGAGAGATCAGTACTACTACAGAGTCTTTAGTTTATCAGGAACCAAAACAGAAGAGTATCTTTCCCCACTGAGGTAAGCAGAATTTCACCCATCCGTCTTTCTTGAAACCCATAGCAGTTGACCACAATCTAAACTACAGCACATTAGGTGTGAAGCAAGCACCTATACAGAAAAAATGTTGTCTGGAACACACTGCAAAGGAAAAACTAACAAGGTTACAAACATCTTGATGCCTGTGCCACTGGAGAGACCAAAGCAAGTCTGTAGCAGTAGAGATAAAACTCTCATTTTTAAGGACAGTACAGAACCATTCACAGTTTTGTCTGCTCCTAAAGCTGCTTATTGGTATTTCTATTTCTCTCCTCCAGTGAACTTGAAAGCGGTTTTCTGAATACAAGAGCACCATGGTTTTGTTACTGCTTATTGCAAATTAACAACCTTTTAAAAAACTGTCTGAAAGATCCTTTCCTGACTCCTGAGCTCAGACTAGCTTTCTACATTTCTTCTCAGAGGACTGTTGAATATCTTTTTTCCTCCCATGGGTTTATATTTCATTTTAATGAAGACAGAAACTTGTTCTCAGTGGAAAACAATTCAGACAACTACAAGTCTTCAAACTGGCCTCTGGAAAGAAGTACAAAGGAGGGGTTTTCCTCTTCCCTAGTAAATCCCTGTGTAGCAAAAGGCAGCCATTTCTGCCTTCTAAGTCTTTCCTTAGTTTAATTTCCCAAAGAGAGTACTGGACTAAGCCTAGACTCATTACTGAATCCTTTTGGTTACTCTTTTCTGCACTACTTTAATTTCTGCATTACTTCAATTCCTGTTGTTAATTTTTTTGTGTGAAAATCTGAATGACACCACATTAATGCATGCATTCTTGGATAAAATAGGCATCTTGATAGCCAGAGAAGGTTCCACCTCGTTCCAATAACATCACTGCATGGATTTTGTCTGAATAATGTATAATATCATGGCTCACATTTCTTAATTCACCTACTTTTTACTACATCCTGCATTTGTTCTACGCTCTACGGTTCACTTTTTTTTTATGTTGCCAGACTTGCATAATTCTCTTGTGTAATGTTTCAGTACAGTAATAAAGTCATGCTACTCTTGTATGTAATTACAAGTACAGTTATGACTGTTATTGGAGAACAGGCTTCACAAGAGCTAGATTTATAGGGTTCACATGGAAAATCCGGTCCTTACTTTGGTAACAAAGCACATCTAATTGATATTTGATAGATCTGTATCAGAGAAAAATGCTCAAAGAAACAATACTCTGAGCATGCTAGAACAAAGACTAAACATACAGGAGTCTGAAGGATGTAACATTATATTGCTTAATATTTTCACTGACAAAGAAAATTAACTGGCAGAATCTTGTATTAATAGTGTCTATTCTTCCTTAAACAAAGGTAGTTATATACACTGAAAAGCCTGTGCCACCGAAACCAAACACTTAGAAGGACAAGGATATAAATAAACCACATTTCATAATCTGGGATTATTCAGTTTATTGTTTCTTCTCCATCTGAAGCATGTGGATGGCATTCATTCTCTAATTTGCTCAATGCTTATCTCAAGACAGACCCTATATTGTGCTAAGCTTTTGGAATGGTGTTAATGTAGCAACTTAAGTACACTCCTACTTAGCAATCAAGACGAATTTCCTGTTCTGACAGTGGAGGCCATTCTCTCCTGATAAGCCCATGACATGCTGCAGTAACATCTCCAAAATAGCATATTCCACAAGCATTAGGCTATGGTTCTCCAGGCTGGATGGCAGCAGACTTTACTTTTTAAATAAAAATGATGTGTGACAGAAATTCCTCGATAATACACCAGAGCAAATGCTAATGAGATACACATGTCATTTTCTTATCAATTTAATGTCCATACAGGGCAAGAAAACTCAAGTTCTTATCGTATCAGTGTCTTCTTGGAGTAATTTATCCCTGTGTTCCTGGGGTAATTTGTCTCTGTCTTTGACCTGCATTTTGATTCATCATTCAAAAACTTGCAGGCCAATATCTCAGAATTCTGTCTTTTGGACTATTTAATGCTTCCTATTTGAGCAGTCAGAGAATATATTTATCCTCTTTTTTTTATTACTTTTAAAACCTCCCTTGCTTGTTAATTCTTGGCCATGTACTTCTCTTATTATTCTGTGTCAAGTTATATTTCCCATACTTATCCTGAAGAAAATACATTTGTCATAGCCCCTTTCTTCATAGACAGAAATTCATAGTCAGAAAAGGAAAGCTAGTTTACACGATTTCTTTTAAAGCTTTTCAATTTCCCTGGGTACATTTTTAAGGTTATCACTCAGCATAATACTATTTGATAGAAGCTGGAATTCTTCACTTTTTATCTTCTATTCTTTAAATGCATGTTTACAGCTGTTTTACTAACAATTATATAATTTCAGTATGCAAGTAAATGCATCAAAATTATGCACTTTTCAATACTCTGTAAAACTGTATTCAGATTCATGTGTTCCTCAGAAGCTTCTGATCAGGTGTTACCTAAAAACTAATTTTTCCCCCAATATAAGAGGCTTGTTCCAAAAATAATGCTTCCTATTTTATTATATTGGCCCACAATGTCATGGGAGGTGGTTGAATCTTTACAACAATATTCCATTACATTTTGATTCTGTGTGACAGACAGCAGCATAAGGGCAGTCTGACAAAATGACATCAGGCATGGAAGTGTGAATGAAGCAAAGGTGAATTCCTCCATGTGGAAAAAACTGCATCAGTTGGCACTCACTGATGCTTGCTGAACACTGATGGAGACCGAGCAGCGAATGTGAGCACAGTGAGGCAGTGGATGGTACACTTTAGCAGTGGTGACAGTGATGTGAAAGACAAACCGTATTCTAGTCAACCACTTAGATTTTTTTTACAAGTGCAGTATACAGGCTGTTGTTCATCGCTAGTGAAAATTCATAGCTAATAGAGGTATCTATATTGAAAAGTAGTGCTTTGTAGCAGAGGATTTGTCCTATCAAACAGTGTTGTTGTTCTCTTTGTTGTAATTTCCATGGAAGTAAAAAGGAGTCATTTATTTCAGAGTGATCTATGTCTATTCCAAACATCTAAGATAAGAACAGTCACAGCATTGAGCTACGCAGGACCTAATAACAATTCTAAAATAGAGCACAGGAACAAAGACTTCTGAGTAGGTCAGAAATCAGACAATGGCTCCTGGCAGGCTTTTAAGATATACTGAAAGCTCCTTCTTCACTTTTAACATTCATGTTATCACATCAAATTAAATTTAGCACGTCAAAGAATGTTGTAGTCTTACCTGTATTATACCTATTTTATACCTATATACTTCATAAGCTTCAGAAAATAATACCTGGCTGGCTTTTTGGATTATAAAGTTCACCTACACTTTTGTTACAACAATGGAGCAAGACAGGTACCTGCTGAAAATAATTTACTTTATTTCAAATGGCACTTCCCTGAAAATGGTAATAAAAGTGATCAAGTTAGGATTTATCCTTTATTTGGCTGAAGTTACATATAATAACTTCCATCTTATGGAACAATATGCCTGCAAAGATTTCTTAGTGACTCTATCTTTGAATTTGAATTTCACTTTTAGGCTCTGGGGCAACAATTGCTTTCATCAACAGAAATCTGATATATTATTAATAAAATCAGGTGAATAATACAAAATAAGATGGCAATATTTGTTACTGAATCTGGTCTGATACTGAAAGTTTGAATTCCAACCAAATCTTGAGGTAGAAAAAAAATGTAGTATTTTGTGTTAATATTAAGGAATTGATGTTGTACCTAAAAATGTTTTATTCCAACCAGGATTTAAATGGCCAAACAAAAGTGTTATCCTAATGGAAGCCATACAGATTTATACACTTCTGCATTTTCTCAGGTTACGTAAGCCTCTCTTCACCCGTAGCTGGGAAAAACAGAAAGTAAATCTTTACAGAATTTCTTGTGTTGGGGTTTTTGACTTCTTTGTTAGTTAGTTAGTTAGTTAGTTTGTTTGTTTGTTTGTTTTTAATATCCATTTTTTTCTATCTCCTTCATAATCCACCATCCTTAGTTTGAAAGGACAGAAATGGACTGTTTATTCCTGTTTAATCAAGATGCTTAGAATATCAGGGGTAATACATACTGGGTAAAAATACAGAGATCAACTGAAGACATATGAGAAGCTTTGTATACAGCATCCCAGAAGAACCTGAGCAGTGTGGTATACTTCCAATCAACTAAATTACTAGTCTGAAATGTTTATGCATGAGATAAGCTTATGCATCCCTGACAGATGCAGATGTCTAATGTTTGAAGAGGGTAGCTGAGGCTTACATACCTGTGTGAAATCTTGAAAAGCAAGCTTCTTTGTCAAAATCAAATCAGGCCTTTCTGTGCTGTCCTCTCAAATTCAGGAGTGGTGCAGGACACAGTGCAAACATCCCTGAGATTTTCCATTTAAGATAGTCTACATCGTTTTGGATTTATTAATTTCAGTGCACCTTGACCTAAGTTGATTCAATTCAGAGCACCTGTTTTTGCACTTACTTTTGTTTTTCAATGCTAAAGAAAGACATACAAAATTGAAGAGTAGTTTACAAATCTGGATTTTCTACATAACAAAGTGCCTGGCAAAAGCTGATGCATTTGGGGTCAAAATAGGCTTTTAAACTAAAGATTCTTCAGACAGTAAAGGAGTACTCAAGAGTTGGAAGGCACCATATAATGGTAGTTACTCATGCACATTAACAATATATTTCCATTAGGTTAGAACCTAATTACATAAGCACATACTACCCAAGGCATCCAATACTATTTTCGTTTCCATGGAATGAGTGGACAGGAACAAGAACAACAACGTACACTGTTGCTCATAAACAATAAATAGGGCTCTTCACATTAAGATCTTGGCTTTCCTACTCTTGAGTGACTGATAAACACTAAGTTGACCTCAGTAACATGTTCAAAAAGAGTATGCTGCAACATTCTCATAACAGCATGCTAATAAAATGTTTTGATTTCAGGAAAACTTCAGTTTTAACAGAATTATTATTTTATCTGTCTGACTATGCTCTTATAAGATTATGTTCTCTGGCTGACAGTTTTTTTGATAGTTTGTAATCATCTTTTGCAAAAGATAATAGCTGCTGTGGCTCCAAGCTGATCTTGCCTCCTTGAAGGAAAATATGAATAAATAAATAAATAAATAGCATTACCGGGTAGAAAAAGAAAGCATTAAAAAGCAGTCTCTGTTTCTGAGGGGGATTTTTGCCTCAAAGCCTTGCTGATGAAGAGACATGAAATATATTTCAATTAACTACTCTAAAATCTCAGACTGTTATTCTCATCTCAGTGTTTTTAATGTTTAAAAAATACTCTCAGAGTATCTGTAGCCTCCCATTTCACAGATGAAAAAATAAAACAACAGTAAGGGATCAAAACAACTTTGTGAAGTTTAGCAAACAAACTGGCTGAAAGAAAAAGGCCATATCTTTTTTTCAGTTTCCAATGTCATGCTTTAGTCACTAACGCAAGCCCCATTGAAGCAGAAGCTTTGACAGTGTTATTATTGCATACTCACATCTACTGTCTAAGTGGATAGAGCTACTAGAGAGCTGGTTCATGTTACTGAGAAAATCGTGTTCAAACAAGGCAAAAATTTTACAATACAATAGACAGTCCCAGTGCACAGAGAGAAGTTACGCTTAGGTATTTAAGAAGTCACACTAACTACGGCACAATATTATCCAACTCTAATTAGCAGAAATATATTTTATAAAAAACAAAAACAAAAAACCTTTCAGAGGCTTTAAAATGAACTTTACTCCTTTTTTTGATTTTGTGACTTGAAAAATGTCACAAGGCTGACCTCTGCTGGGTCATAAATTACCAAGCGCCTAAAGGGTTGTAACTAAATAGTTACAAAGCACGAGAAAAGGAAAGAATTTTTCACAGGATACCAAACAGTATTGCATAGATTCCGGCATCAAAAGGCCATTTACTTCACACAGTTTCTTGGAACAATAAAGCTAATATTCTGCATGTCATTGTAATAGATGAAAAACAGATATACCCATTACTCATTATCTCACCACTGTTTGAATGCAAAATTAGCTTCAGAATAGAACAACTGCTTTTGGTGAGATCAAATTTATAAACTAGTGCTGCACATCAGATTTGAAATTACATAGCATATCTTAATTATGCACAAGGACAGATCTTCATGCAGATAAGCACTTAAGGCACTTAAGTTAGACAAGGAAAAAAAGGAATAAATTGCAAACGTAAATATATCATATTATGCCCTTTATTCACCTTCAGAGTCTGTCTAGAAGTGCCAAGGTCAGTCCATCCTCTCTTCAGCAGGCAAGCTCAGAAAACACTTCTCTCACAGTCATTGTTAAAGTTTCAGAGAGCTTTGCAGTGATTTCATACCATGAATATAGAAAAAGAGTAAAACATTCACAAGAGCTAGCTATAGACAGCTTTATGGTAGTGCTAAGAAACACTTTCAGTAGTTTTGGATGTTGGAAGCTGTCTTTACTAGATATGCATTTGATCAGTTCAGCACCATATAATCCCAGGCTGAAAAATACAAGACTAAGGCATCCATTTTAGAATGTTTACTTAAGACAATAAAGCAACTGAATTGCTAGAATTCACACCAGCCAACAGATCATATTTCTAAGTATCCTGTCCTCTCTCTAATTCCCAGGCAGAACATCTGCAGTACATAGAGACGTACCTCACCCTCCCTGAACAGATTGTTGGGTAGAACATAGTTGATTTTCATTATCCCCAGATGCAGCGGTGCCATCACAAAATAGGAGGTGATCCCACTTTGCCTATATTCATGGGTTTTGTCTGGAAAAAATAAAAATTAAAGATACTGTTGTCTTTAGATGCTTTAAATAAAATAAATAAATCCAGAGAGGAATGACAAATAATTCGTATCACCTACTGAACAGTAGATCACTGAATGAAGCCAATAAATATGAACAGATGGATAACATGTTAAAATCCAGAGCATGCTGAGATCTTGTCCAGTCCAGAAAAAATAAAAATAAAAACCATCTCTGAAAACACCAAGAAAAGATAAAATTTACTACATTCTCTTCATTCAGTGCCCTCAAAGACATTAAAAAACCCTCTATATTTAAATGTATCTGGCTCTGTCTTCCAACTCCTATCTCAACTGATGTTGGTGTTGCTTACCAAAATATGTACTTCTTCATGTAAATGTACTTCCACGAGCTAATCAAGTGACTTCCTGTTCTTGTTTCTCATAAATAGAAAAGAATGAAGTAATGGAAACTCGGAGTTTAAGGAAAGTAATTTTGAATTCTCATCTTCCATCATCTACAGTTTTATATAAAAACTGCAAATCCTGCAATGTTACAGTATCAGTCACTCAGTACTGAGCACAGAGGTCACACGAGAGATGAGTCAGCTGATTTTATGTAACCACCTCCAATTTAGACCTTCAAGAATCAAATTAGCCCTCTGCCTCAGCATAATATTGGGAAGCCTAGTTCACCGTAGGAGGAAACTCTTAGAACTGTAGTTTTCCAGAGCACAATCCTTCCTCCTCTCTTTTCGTTTTCAAATGACCTACATTCCCTGATCTTAGATGTAAATGTTGGTGTTACCATGTTTGAATTCATTTTTAACATGCACAGCTCCTTTCTGATGCCTTGATTTTTACTGAGCATTCTAAAAACACTGATATGGCAACCTAATAATACCAACAGTGATTTTTTTGTAAATGTATTTATTTTTCACAACCTCACTGAAAACACTGACAGGAAAACGCAGTATGGATTTTCTGGAAAAATCCATAAAATACATCTCCATCAGTTACAACGCCCTTGTGATTACACTTATGCCATTCTTTATCACCTAACCATTACTGGCTAATGTCAGTATTCAATCTGAAGCCACTAGAAGTAATGCCATCAAAAACCTAATATGGCCACGGTTTTCAACCACACGTGTGAATCCATCAATACTTTCAAGGAATCCGTAATAAAACAAATATAAAAATATAAGCTAAGTATGTTATCAATTTACCTAACCATTCCATGCAGTATTCTCAGCATTAAAAACAGAAACACATTTTGAAATAGAATTGTAATCTCCCTCACTAACAAAACCACGTTCACCATATTACAAGTGTACTCCGAATGAAATATTAAAAACAATATATTGAATAATAACTAGCTATATCATTCTGAATCGGATTATTCCCACTAAAATTCTGCATCAGGTTTTCCAGTCTTCTGCGAGGGTTTTCTATCAGACTCATACGTCATCACCAATTTGGTGTTAGCACACAAAATTCAAAACTTCACAGAAACTTCTACTCGAAGTTTCTGATTCTTCTCCGAAAAGCCTGAGAGCAACATTACAGATAATAGCATTGAAATAGAAACTTCAGTACTAAGAAGTTAATTTAAACAATGAGGCTGAGAAATAGCTTCTACTTCCATATGAACTTGAAAGTAGATATTTAAGATACTGCTCATCTACCTTTACTGTGTTTTCCACCTGCTGTATTTAAAAAGAATGTCAGCTAAGTCTTAATTTAGCAAACCTCTTCAGTAACAACCACTTGCATAAGCAGAAGAATGTTTGGTCCCCCAGATCAAGGGAAATAAAGCCCAGCTGATCCAAGGTTGTTCAGCAATATAAAGACACTAGAGGGCTTTCATAGAGAAGTTAAATTTCTGAGACAGGTAGTAAGAAAAGTGAGGTTCCTATTGATTTCATACTACAAATACAGAAGCATTTTTATTCTTTACCAAGACCACAGCCTTCTTTTTCTAGCCTCCACTCTGAAAAGATATCATATTTGCTTTGCATATATGCAGTTAATTCAGTTATGAGACAAGGAAAAGCTGTAATAGCAACTATAGCCAAATATTCTCTATTATCAAGATGAGTTTTTGTCTGTCTATAAGATTAGACAGCAGTTAAAATTCAGTCTTGCAAAACTATGATTGCAGCTGCAATTCTCTTTCTCCAGTCCCATAGAGGTTTTAGAGACTTTTTTTTGTGACAGATCTTTTTGTCAGGCTTGGGAATTTTCAGCAAATGGATTTGCTTGGTTTATTTTTATTGCAGACAAAGAAAGAATTATTTGAAACTCAGCTGTAATTGGCCTACAGAAACATCATGTCTTCTTCAACTGCTACTACTAGAAACTAATGAGTAAATGCAAAATGCTGTTTAAAATAGGCTACATGAGCAGTAGAGATGGATCACTGGGGGGAACAATTCATTGTGAGACTAGAAGGATCATATACAAGTAGTGATATTATTTCCAATGCCTAATAGATGGAATTCCACTTTTCATCTGCAGTTGAGAACTGGTAACAGAGCTGAGGTTAGGTGGATTTCCTCATTTCTATGAAAAACACTGGCTTTATTTGCTCTTACACTTATTGATTACAATTGATTATAAACAAATGTTTATATAACAAGTAGTCAGCCTGAATGTAAATATGAATACACAATACTAGGACAAACATGAGAGGATACGTTAGCACCAGAGATCTAATAAAAAAGTTTAATGGTCTCAGACTACTTTAATACTAATTTTAATATGTTCCTCATATTTGAAAAGTGTATCTTTAGCACCACATTTGCTTAGGAAGTGATTTCTGATAAGAAGTGCAAGGATGAAGAGAGACCATGAAAACATGTACTGGTCATCAACAGCATAATACCTGAGAAATATTCCAGTCTATTAAACCAACAGCCTCACAGCATACATCTTCAAGCTTATTGACAGGTTGGGGGGTCAGCAAAGTGGATGTTGCAGATTAGTCAGCACGTTGCTTATTGGAATTTCACACAAATTGGTTGAGATATCTGCTGCCTTCCCTCCTGCATAGACTTTGAGTGAGATATGAAAAAACTATTCTTTAAAATAACAATGGATAACCCAAAACTTCCATCAGCATCATACCAGTAAATGCCTGCAAACAATTTTAATGGCTCAAAATAGTTGCCAAAATCAAGTCATGTTGCATGTACAATAGTTTTCATAATGCAAAACAAACCAAATCGCTGAAGGTTTTCAGTACTTGAATATCAAGTCAATATTTGCATTTCGTCTCCAGAAGAAATGCAAGGCTTCAACTTTTCTTGATAAAATGAATTTTAGAGGACAGGCATCCAATTTTGTACAGCACTATTTCATAACAGGTTTTGAAACAGGCTTTTAAGCCTACATTGCTTGAAAGACTGAGTTCTACACTAAAAGAAACAGCTCTTCAGCAACAGTTGACTCCAGATGTAATGCGTCATAAGAACCAAAATCAAGCATGAGTTTTTACAGTTTTATGAAACAAATTTTATATAAGAACAACAAAGCACACAACAGCAAAACAAAATCCAGTGTTACAAACTTATGTACTTACAGATGAATAATTTCTCAAGCTACACATGAACAAATGGTCTAGTTTATACAATAGGAAAAAAATTCTCTTGATTAACTAACAACAGTACATTGCACACTAGTTTGACCATCATTTCAACGTCAAAACTTAAGCAAGTGTACCTTATCCCCAACACAAGTTAATCATCTTGTTTTTAAAAGCTACAAAACAGACACTAAAAAAATCATGTTTTACATAAATACTGATATTGGTTCACATTTCTACCTCCTCAACACTTCTCTTTTAATGTTCTCTACAGTCTCAACAGTATCTCCAGTATTCTGAGCAAATTACATGCTGCTCAGTCTCCTTTTTTCTATCCATTGATAATCTGCTTTGATTCAGTTTGCTGATGTATTACATACAAACTCTTTACATCCGAAAGCTTCTGGTTCTGTGAAATGGTTGAAAAGGTTTTTTTAAAGCCCACATCAGAAGTGGTGGCTTCTGTTTCGATTTTTCTGGAAATAGCACTGCTTCAGTTTCAGGGGTAGGAAATCGTACTCTATATACTTCAGGATAAGATTTCTGAAACTAGAAAAAAATATAAATGAAGAATTCAGTCACATTTGACATTTAAAAATATTAACTGTCACATCCAAGCACGGAGCAAGAAAATTTCTCCAACACACTCTCTATACCTCTGTATAGAAAATTAAGTGATGTTTTCCAGTATGGCTTATTCATCATATCACCTCTATTCTAACCGATTAAAAGTTACAAATACCCATGATTATCTTCTGCTTTACGTCTCAGTATTTTCTTAGAGGACCATATATGTAAAAATTCATAAAGCTTTTAAAAATTAAATAAAGACCGGATAAATTTTTACTTGTTTGAGCTTCTTCTTCTTGTCTTTCACAGATATTTCTTTATTCATCGCAATTTCTTCCAATAAAGCTGCCAGTGGTTCCTGAGAGCCAGTTGCCCTTTGGTATTCAAATTCATCTGTGCTGATTTGGTGACAAAATGATGGAGCAGGAAAAGTTGCATCAGTATCAGCTCCAGCATATTTTATCTGGAAAAAATATTTAAAAAGTTGTTCTCTGCAACAAATTGAAAAACAAACAAACAAACAAACCACACTTCACTAAGTTGACTACCATGTCAAATTATTAAATATTACTCAAAGTCATTCAACAGAAAGAGAGAAGACCCCAAATTCTACCTACTGCCTCTTGCACAAATAAAGTAGGTCAAGTAGTATGAAAAAAAGAAATCCTGTGTAATTCTTGGAAAAAGCAATGACTAAATACTTCAGCAGAAATTAAGAAATGTTGAACTAAAAAAGAAAAATTTTGTACTACAAAAAAGAAACAGTTATGAGAAGGTTAAGCACACATGGATGCCTCTAAAATGTTGCGACTCCATTCCTGGAGAAGATGGAGTTGACCGAGATGGGAAGTTTGCCTGTAAGCCATTCAAGATCTGCTTAGCTTCATTTATATACTTAGATGGAGTATCAGTAGCCAAAATAAATTAGCTCTTCATATGCTAACAGAGGCAGACCAAAGTCTAAGATAACATCAAACTCAGAAACAGAAAACATGAGTTTGCTATCGTAGCAGAGTGACAAAAGATATTTTTTCCCACTAGACACCTACTTGAACTCTTTGGACATGTGCAACATGTTCCTCTATGGAAGATTTTAAGGAGGAAGGAACACTTAATATCTCCTGATAATTATCCATGAGATAAGATACTAGTTTAGCAGCAAGCAGTTCATCCAAGTCCATTTCATCCTTAGAGCAGAGAATACAACGGGAAAATGACTGAACCATCTGAGAAGAAAAAAAGAAGTTCATTTTTTTATTTGTAGAGAAAAGAGTCTATTTTAAAATCTTTCAAAAAAGATCTCTTAACAAGAAATTATTTACCATACTTCCAAAGCATCATAAAAAAAAAAAAGGAAGAGCATTGTGTACTGTGACACTGAATGAACTGAAGGTGGCTCTTGCCTCAAACAATCTAATTCTATCCTAAGGCATAGAATGGATGAACTCCATTTTACTCTCAAGACTTCCACAAATAAGCATTTCACTTGGTTTTTCCAGTCAAATAGGGCAAAAATATTTCAAAGATTTTAAAAACAACACAGCAATTGAATAGAAGATGATCAGCGGAAGAAAAACTTAATGTCAATATTTTCTAATCCTTCAAATAAAATTTCAGGTCCAGCCCACTACATGTAACTGAATACTTGAACTGAGGACTAAAAGAGTTTTCTAGCTGTGTCTACCAGTCACTTTTTACATTTTTAGCACAGTGAGTAAATGAGGTTTTCTGCTTTGTGTCATAGATTACACTACTGAAATAAAACATAATACAAAATACTTGCATTGGATTCGCTTCCAGAAAGTAGCATCTAGCTTATAATTTTGTTATTATTGTAATAAAGAATCATTTATAGTTAGATTATAAGTAGCAGTCAATAATTTATTTTATTCTAATAGTTAATTAAAATCCTGATTGCTATAGAAGAAATTTAGATGTACACATCCTAGGATTTTTATGGAACGGTCCTAAAGCTGAGTTTTCCATTTCTCTAGTCCTTCTAAAGGATTTGAATGTTAACAAAAAGAAATAATCTGTCAGCTGGAATTGCTGTAAATTTTGCCTAGCGTAACCAATACAAATATAATTGTGATAACACATCAGTGAGAACAGTGATAAATATATAAAAAAGCCCTACAAAAAGAACGTTGGTATAAACTAGGGGTTTCTCAAAACCTGATTAAAAATGACATATAGAGAAGAATGTTTCTGTAGTTAAGTGATGAACAAAAACGAGTACTGAAACAGCCTGGCAGGATTTGCTTTTCTCATTGCTAAAAACAGGTAAAGCAAAAATTCAGATACGTATTTTTAACACTAACTGAAACTGAATTATTTCTCTCACACTTGTTACAATGACAAAGAACAGAGACCTCATCTATTATTTTGCTTTTTTCTCCTCCCAATGAATAGTCTATTTAAGACTGAGTGCAAAAAAAAAAAAAAATCAGTGGTGATTTAACTCTAAGAATGAGGAAACCATCAAACCCTGAGCAAGTTCTGCATTTGCTCATAAATTCGAAAGCAATCCAGAGTTGCATTTACATAGTTAGAGCTACTCATCAAATAAGCAAGTGCTATTTTTCATATGCTCTCCAGTAAGAATCTTATCTGTGCTATTTTGAAAGCTTTGTGAGATCTTCTACCTTATATATATATATATATAAGGTAGAGTCTTGTATAGTCTATATACTATACATACCAAGACTCTGGTCCTCACTGATTCAGAAAGAGGTGGCAAATCTTTGTTACAGCTAATTCTTGCCATCATTCTCACCAACAGCTGTAGTTTTCTCCGATTTTCTGGCGGCAGCAGGAGGCAAGATATTTGAAGAGCTTCTACAGCCTCGCTGTGTTTTTGCAGCAGACCTGGTTTATTAAAAAAATAGTAATAAAAAAACATATATAATTGAAAAATGTTTCTATTTCCACAAATATTTTCTAAATATTTTATGAATCCATCTCCCCAGATTCCTTTTCAGAAACGGAACTGTATTCGTCCCAGGTTACCCATCCTGATTTCCACTCTCAGTAGGTTTTCTTTCTGTCTTTCAGTTTTTCCAGGAGTTTCTTGTTCATTTGTACAAGCATCTTGATATTTTTATCACTTTCTCTGTGCTGGGATATGTTGCTACTAAGCTTGGAGGTGACCTTTGAATGAGCATTCTTGAGCCTCTCTTCCCCCTAGGACTTAATCCAACTCTGCCAAGGAGATTCCTGTAGATGGTAAAGTCTGCTCTCCTGAAGTCTGAGGTTGAAAGCTGGTTGTAAACCTTTCTAATTCCCCTAAGGATCATGAACTCAACCATTTTGATGTCACTGCAGCCAAGACTTCCTTGGATCTTTACATTCCCCACAGGTCCATTCTTGTTGGTGACATACTTGGTATTGGTTCCTCTTTCCTTTGGAGAAGGAAGTCATGATTCAGTTGTTTCAGGAATATTCATGATTATGTATGTCCTTCTGTATTGTCTGTACAATAGATATCACGGTGCTTAATGTACCAAGACCAGGCCTTTTGAAAGTGAAGCTTCTCCTTTATGAGTAGAAGGCCTCATCCACATGTTCTTCTAATTCAGGCAACCTACAGCAGATCACCATCATAATGTCACCTGTCCTTGCTTTCCTTTAATCCATAAATTCCATCTGTCCCTGATCTACTCCCAAGCAGAGCTCTGTGCACTCCAGCTGGTCACTGACTAGAGTGACTTTACCTCAGCTATATGTCATTCTTAAAGAACCTATGTCTATCCCATCATGCCTCTGTGATATCAATAAGATCATAGACCTAAAGGCATTCACAATTAATTCCTCATTTATTCCCCTGTTATTTGCATTTGCATAGAGTTAGGTCCTTACTTGCTTTCCTACTACTAGTTAGAACCAATATTTGTGAACAAAAAGGAAAGTTAGGCATCACAACTGGACGAAGAGTCTTCCTTGTCTTCTTGAACTTCCTTTATTAGTTAAATAGGGAATCTAATCTTGAATCATAAAATAATAAACTGGAGTGGAAAAACCATCTGGGAATACTGTAGTCCAACCACACTCATTCTTGCTTAAGTAATTGAAGGCACCTAAATCAGGTATCCCAAGACAACCAATTCTGCGAAGTGCAACACTTTGGACAGTTAAATGCCAGTAAACTGGTGTCCAGAGCAGGCAGTCTAGGCTAAGCAAGAAAGATCTGACATTTACAAGCATATAATGCCAGTACTTTCAAGTAAATTGTTGAAGTATGAAGACTGAATACAAAGTAGTTCTTAAAAGCCTATACTCTCATGACTTTTTGAATTTATCTACTTTTGTTAAGGAAAAATTCTATATGCAATACACAATTCTTTGTGAAGTAAATTACTCTTTTTCACACTTATGTGAAACAGTGTGCAATTCCTTTTCACTCCCACATAAGTGTTGATATGAATTCCTCATCCTCGATTTTACATCTGAAATACTGTGAAATTAAACTCAGTCCTGAAAGATACTAATATAATAGAAAAACAAAAAAGCATGAAAGAATAGAAAGGATTTTGAAGATATTGTCAAGAACATTTGTTGTCTCAGAAGGAAAATACAAAAACGGAACTATAATTGATTTGAAGTAAGATTGTGAACTAACAAAGTAGAAAAAATACCATGTTCCAAAAAAACGTCAGTAACTAATAGGTCCCATTGCTAGCTGAAAAATTGTTATATTACCTTAGCAATTATTGAATTATTCTTTTTTCAGTTCCAAAGTTGATAAAATGCAGTATGCCTCTTTGCAGAGAGGATCAAAAAAAAGCATGCCACAAAGCATGTTTACTTTTAAACTCAGAATTTTTTCTGTCCTTAAGTTTTCGTATTTTCCATCTTTCTCTATGGGTCATCTATATCCACATGGTAAGTTATTTTGTTTTTGTCAATATTTAAAAAGCTATAGCTAAAAGTTAAACTGTTCTTTCTTTAAAGCACAAGGAATACTTATTTTGTTATATTCCAGACCACTTACCTAGCACACTAACAAAAACATCAAAAAAATTAAATGTAAGAAGTGGTTCTTTCATCTGGGCAAAGTAGTCCACTATTGTTTTGAAGACATCTCTTTCAAATCCTAAATATGAAGGCTGCTTCAAATCTGAGCAGATGGGCCCTATTAAAAAAAAAAAAAGATAAAAAAAAAAAAGTTAATTTGCAGCTATCAACTTGATCACTGTTTGCTATTCCAGCTAATATAAGTTAAAATTCATGCAGGAAAGAAGTTTTAATACACTATTAAAAACATTTTATTTATGTTTTTTAACAGATATAGTGAATAACTGAGAGAAAAATAGAAATAGTTTAACTAGATATTTCAGTTAAGCAAACTGCACTGGCAGGAGAACATATGCTGACTGACGGATCTTTTTCAGCATTGTTTTTCAAGGTCATAATCAGAAAAAATATTGACTGTGAATATAAGTGGTATTTGGTGAAATTTTGATGAAGTTGTTAAAGGCATAGTTAATTTCGATGATTTTTTTTTAAGTAAGGTTTCAGATTTTATTCCAAGTTTACTTACAATTTGCTAGGCATTTCATTGCTGATAATATCCAGTGCGGTAAGTCTTCTGCACAAGGGAAAATTAAAAAAAAAAAAAGATAAGAAAAAAAATTAAAAAACTAAACACCTGAGAAGAACAAATTCTAAGATTATAGTAAACTAAAAACTCTTTAAGTTCCTCATAAAAAAAAAGCAAAACCACCTACAACTCTTACATCTTATGAGGAAAATTGGATCATACAATAAATCCTTAATGTGCCTCATAGAATTTAACTAAACTTATTCAACTTATTATAAAAGACTAGTGAATGTGTAAAGTGGTTATTTTGTACTGAAGTTAATGAAAAGCATTCATACATTCAGTTCTGTCATTTCTGAAAATAAAGTAATATTCTGAAGTGTTCCATCTGTCTTGGAGAATGAACATGCATATGCTCTAGAGGTGGTTACTTTCATAAACCAAATCAGGTTCCTAACTGATGTTTCACTTCTCTACAGATCTTGTAGAAAACATGGCTACAATATTAAGTACTCTCAAATATCATATTTAATGTCTCCCTAGTGAGAAAAGCAGCTTTACAAAGTGTTTGTTTCAAAATATGTTGATTGAAAATGGAAAAATGAAAAGTTCTAAGACTCTGTGTATATTCTGATCCTTTCTAGTTTTTTGGGTTTTTTTACTACATGTTGCTCTCATGTAGATGCTCCAGTTCAGCAACAGATAGGCTGACAAAGGCAGCTTCAAAATAAATATATATCCCTACAATTTTAACAGAAAATTTTCTGTTCTTTCACCTCCATTCAATACTGCCATGATGGTTTCACACTAGTAAGAAGGGTAAGCTTCACCACACAGTTCTCATTCCTTCTCAGTCTCTCAGGGGGAGAAAATATGATTTAAAAAAATTTGCAAGTTGAAATGGGACAGATCACTCAACAATCACTGCCACAGGCAAAACAGACTCAGCATAAGAGAAATTAGTATCGTGTATTGCCTATTGATAACAAAAAACTAAAGCATTAAAACTAAAAACAAACTATAACTCCCTACCTTCACCATCCAGAATGGAATACCTAATTGTGGTTTTGTGTGGGCTTCCCACAAGAACTGCACAAGCGTGAGTCAATACCACAGGATCCACCCCTCAAGAGTTAAATGTTCAAGTATGGGTCCTTCACAGGTGGCCAGCACAGGGCCTGGCTAGAGCAAAGCTCTCCATGAACTGCAGCATCCTTCGGGCCACATCCACTGCTGCACCATGGACCCCCCCCACAGAATGCAAGCAGAGATATGCTCTGTGCCTGGAGTGCCTCCTGGCCTCCACCCTCCTCTTACCCTGAGCTTGGTGTCTGTAGAATTGTTTCTCCCATTCCTCATGCCTCTCTCCAATCCACTTTTGTGCAGTATCTTTTCCCCTTTCTTAAATACGCTCTCACGGAATATGGATCAGCTTTGGCTATCACTTGGGTCTTTTTATGGAGCTACCTGGCACTGGCTCTGATCTAACATGGGGCAGCTGCTGGGCTCATCTTACAGAGGACTCCCCGGCATTATTCTTGCTGCCAAAGCTTTGCCGTGTAAACTACTACATGTCCTAAGGCAGGGATACTGAAGTGTAAGTTAGGAAAAAAAGACCACACTGATTCCTGCTGTTGGGATGCACAACAATAGTATATCCCATAAAAACTCCAGTATAATGTGGTTATACAAGCATGAAGTTGCTACGAATTTGTATAAATCAGAGTTAATGTTATAACAAACTACAATATAAAAAATTAAACAAGAACTTCTAGAATACTCACTGGATTTGTCTTCTAAAGTGACAATGCCTTGCTTATTGACATTGTATGCATTTTGTACAATATGCTTTGAATTCACAAGCTTTGCATCTATCACCTCATCCAGGGAATCCAAACCCAAGACTTTCTGCAGTCTGCAAAAATACATAAACACACAATAAATACATCACCTAATTTGCAAAACAAATATCTAGCATTAGTTCGCATACAGCTCTGAAAGAGGCCCTTTACATCTATTGTTTTAGTCACAAGCATGCAAAGTAGGATTAGACTGACACTATTCTATGATCATACAAATTCATATGCTACACTGCACTGTATCAAGTTTATTACATTCAGATAGCATGCCAGGTTTAGATGAAAAGAAATCATCATGTGCAATTATTTAAAGCATATTTTTGCAGGAGGAAAAAATGTTCTAAAATAAGGTATTTAGCTTTGCATAGAATACTCCTTATGAAAAATAAAAGGAATGTCTCAAAGCCTTCTGGACATAGCTGTTTCTTTCCTTATATTAAGTTTTGTACTTTTCATTAAGAGGTTTAATGGTATCATCTTTCTACATGAGTTCCTCAATTTCATAGCAGGAAAAGAGAAAGATTGAGAGAAAAATGTGGTAAAAAAAAACAAAGCCCACACAGTAAAAGGACATTACAAGAGAAAAAAGAAAAGTGAAGAACTACTAAAGTTTTCTTGTGAACTTGATGTGTTTATTTTGCAGAATAGTTGTTATCACCACTATGGTAACAATGAAATGCGAGTCGATGAAGTTAGGAGCACTGACAGGGAAAACAGGAAAATTTGTTAACTACTATACAGTTTTACTCTATCAGCAGATTACTAATATGTATATACTCACCGTGACAAAGTCATTGATTTCCATATATCTTCTATATTTTCTTGTGTTAACTCTCTGCGGAAAACAAGCTTGCATGCTGGTAGTTCCCCTATAGCTATACTGTGACGCTTGTACCACATTTCAGAGTTCTAAAATCAGAAAAAAAAACAGTTTTTTTACCCTAGTTCACCAAGGGTAGCAACAAACGGAGCACAATTTTTCCTTCACCACAATGTACTCCTTGTAGAAAAGGAAATGGAATCACCAACAACTTTACAGTATCTAGAAAGGGAGTACATTGTGCATACTCTGCTACATGAAGAGCCTGGATAGACGTTATGTTGTTAGCAACAGTAAAGGATCTACTAAGTCTTATATCATAAGAAAAATGTCACTGGAATTAGAGCACACCGAGACGCAAATATATCAGCAAATGACTCCATGCCAAACTTAGGATGCTAAGTACATTACAACCTGTAACAGAAAGAATATTCAAAGCTAAAATCTTCAGCAAATCATTAAAAATAGCTTTGCTCCACACACTTAAAATAAAAGTATTTTGCATTTAATTCTCTAACCAAGAGATTGTGGCACAAAGAGGAATTCCTAATTGAATTTTGCTTTCCTAACTTATAGGTCTGTAGAAAATAACAGGACATCTTACCATCATGACTGATTTCACGGGGATGTGTTCTTGGGAAGTGCCAGCCTTCGGATCACTCCAATCTGGAAATTTAATGACTTCCTTTCCAAATGAAGGTTTCTTTGGATATGGCTTCAGTGGTGAGGAAGGAGGAAATCTATAATTGGAGAACACTTTTAAAGCCTCTGAACTTCTGTTTCATGTTTACCAAAAGGAAAACTATGCAAGTAAGTCTTCACATGCATAAGTATAGCAGAAGCCTTGGACATTCACAGAGCAGTTTAGTTGCCTGAAGATAGGTGATAAAAAAAAGGTCAGACACCCTAAGATGTGTCATTTGGCCTTCATCTGCTGTTCGGGAACACTTTAAGTCCTTTGCGTATCCTATGATGTATCTGAAAGCCTTGAATGGATGCCCTTGATACTCTGCCATCTCGAATAGTGCCACCTGCCTATGACTAAACACCTGAATCTTCTTCTTTAGAAGGTGTTGTTTCTGCTGAAAGAGCTGTAGGTACATTTTCCCCCTGTGTGCAACAGCTAGCATGCATCTCAAGTAAAGATAAATTATTAAGCCACATGACTACCACTTGCATTTCATTAGCATGCACTCAAGTCAGTGTCTGCATAAAGTTCTGTCCACATTACCGTATTCTTCTGTGTCTATATGCTTGCTATGCGAAAACCATATCCTGCAGTTTTGAAGTCTTCTTTCCAGCTGGTTGTGAAGGAAACTTTCACATTTTAAGGCATTTCAAGTAGTGCCTTGAAGAAATTGGCAGAAATAAACCCTAAGCTAGACCTTATAGGATTTGGAATACTAACAATCCTCACCTAGCTGGGAGTATATGTAAAGAAATTAATGACAGCGCATTAGAAAGAAATCTGTTTGATGATGATCTTCCATCAGTCTGGTTCAGATCAAATCTCATTTTCCTGCAGTCCCAAGTTTTGGGCGCTAAGATTCCTGATGCTTTAAAAAATTGCTTCTGCCACCCCCATCCCCTTAATCTGCATGTAAAGGGCAGTTATAGCTAAAAATAGGCAACAAGACCCTGTACATCCCTAGTTTTCATTCATTCATACCCTGCCAGAAGGCTTCTCATGCTCAGGAATTTCTCAAGTTCTCTAAAATTTTAGCCCATTTTTTCAATTCCAACATCTAATTGGTTTTCACATTAATTTTATTTTCTAGTTTTATTAGTCCAGGTTCAGTACTGCATGGATTAAACATCTTATTTTTCTTTTGCTTTACAGTACTCTCAGTAGTTTCCCATTTCCCCTCCAGTTTATCGTAACATCAAAATTTGTCAATTCAACATCAACCCAACCAGTAAAGGAGTTTTTGAAACCAGAAAAAATAGGCACATTCCCCTCTTTTCAAACAATACGTTATAGCTTTATGATTTTTTGTTATTGGTATATCAGATAGATCTAGCGATAACTCCATGACATAGCATTACAGCAAGATTCAGACAGTCAAGTCATTGGATGTACAGTGAAAAGCCTCTGGTTTGTATACAAAAATAACCCAAGAATTAGGATGAAACTGAGGAGCATTCATAGAGTGGTCAGGGTTGAGAAGGACCTCAAAGATCATCTAGTTTCAAACCCCCTAACGTGGGTAGGATCAACAACCACTAGAGCAGGCCACCCAGAGCCATATCCAGCCTTGCCTTGAATGCCTCCAGGGATGGGGCATCCACAACCTCTCTGGGCAACCTGTTCCAGTGTGTCACCACCCTCTGAGTGAAAAAATTCCTTGTAGCATCTAACCTAAAACTCCTGTCCTAGTTTAAAACCATTCCCCCTTGTCCTATCACTACCAACCTGTGTGAACAGTCATTCCCCCTCCTGTTTATACTCTCCCTTCAAGTACTGAAAAGACACAACAAGTTCTCCCAGGATCCGTCTCTTCTCCAAGCTAAACAAGCCCAGTTGCCTCAACGTTTCCTCACAGGAGAGGTGCACCAGCCCTCTGATCATCTCAGTGGCCCTCCTCTGGACCCATTTGAAGAGCTCTGTGTCTTTCTTGTGCTGGGGGCCCCAGGTCTGGACACAGTATTCCAGATGGGGCCTCCCAAGAGCTGAGTAGAGGAGGAGAATCACCTCCCTCTCCCCGCTGGCCACCCTTTTTTTTAATGCAGCCCAGGACAGAGTTGGCCTTCTGGGCTGCAAGCACACACTGCTGACTCACTTCCAGCTTCCAAAGATGTTATGTCAAGATTCACACAGTTTTCTACCAACAGCATTAGTTTTATCAGTTTAGACAAGCAGGTAGTAAAGATACCTTTTTGTGTCAAGTAACCTCGAATCAATGGTGTAACAAATGTCACAGATGAATTTCCAGACATTATGGAGATTTGAAGGCAACTCAGAGACTGAAGGCAAACACTTTTAAGGAGTTATCCTCCAAGAAGATGGCAAGGCCAGCTGTCTAGTTGAATAAGTGCCTCTACACAAACACACACAGCTTGGGACACAAACAGGAGTTGGAAGTCACCATGCTACTGGAAAACCACTGTGCAGTTGCCATCACTGAAACCTGGTGGGATGATTCCCATGACTGGAGTGTGGATACTGACAGCTATAAGTTGTTTAGGAAGGACAGGTGAGGAAGGAGAGGAGGAGACATTTCCCTCTACATCAAGGAAGGAATAGAGTATGAAGAGCTATCCCTGAAGAATGGCTATGAGCAAGTTAAAAGCCCACAGATAAGTGTCAGAGGCAAGAAAAGGAGCCTTGTGGTTCATGTCTGCTGCAGCACACCTGATCAAGCAGAGCCTGTTGTTGAAGCCTTCCTTCTCCAGCTACAGGAGACATCACAGTCACAGGCTGTCATCCTGCTGAGGGACTTCAACTACTCAGACATCTGCTGGAAAAATAGCACAGCGAGCTGCAGGAGGTCCACAAGGCTCATGAAGTGCATCGAGGGTAACTTCCCAAGCAAAGTAAGAGACATCCTCACCAAGGGAATGCAATACTGGATCTGTTGTTCACCAACATGAGTGAAAAGATTGATAACAGAACTAGAGATTTCCTGGGCTGCAGTGATAATGCAATGGTGGAGTTCACACTGTTGAGGGATACTGGACAGGCAGAGAGTAAAACTGAGAAACTTAGTATTAGGAAAACCAAATTCCAGAGTTATCAAACTCTTCAGAGTTAGATAACAAAACCACAATGGAAACAGCCCTTAAGGACAAGGGAGTGGAGTGGAGCTGACAGATATTTAAGGAACCTTTCCGTAGTGCACAAGAGCTCTTCATCCCCAAATGGAGGAAATTAGAGAAAAGAAAAACATGAGACAGGCATGGCTGAAGAAGCAATCCTGCTCATCAAACTGGAGAGTAAGAAGAAAATTCACAGTCAGTAGAAGCAGGGACAGGTAACCCAGGAGTACTGCTAGGCTGAGCAGGGGTGGCATCGGGAAGGCCAAAGCCCAGCCAAACTGGACTTGGAAAAAGGTGAAAAGAATAATAAAAGATTCTACAGGTACCTCAACAAGAAAAGTACAGTGAGCAACAAAGACAGGCTGGTGAAAACAGACAAGGAAAAGACTGAGGTATTCAACATTCTTGCCTCAGCCTTCACTACCAATTGCTCTACACACAGCCCTCAAGCAGACGGTTCGGAAGGTGGAAATTGGCTGAGCAATGCTCATTCTGCTGTAAGCAGAGATCTGGTTTGCCATCACCTGAGGTACCTGAACATCTTTAAGTCTGTGGGTTACAATGAGATGTATTCCAGAGTCCTGAGGGAACTGGCTGATGTAGCCAACAAACCGCTCTCAATGATATTCGAAAAGTCATGGTAGACAGGTGAAGTCCCTGGCGACTGGAGAAAAGGCAGTGTCACACCTATTTTTAAGAGTAGAAAGGATGATCCAAAGAGCTACCGAGTTGTTTGTCACTCCTCAGTGCTGGGGAAAATCATGGAGCAGCTCCTCCTGGAAGCTACGCTAAGACATACGGAAGAGAGGAAGGCGATACGAGATAGAAACTAGAATATCTTCACCAAGCACAGGTTCTGCCTTATCAAACCTATCACTTTTTAAGATGGCGCAACTTCATCAGCAGACAAGGGAAGAGTCACTGATGTCATATATCTGGACTTTAGTAATGCCTTCAATACGGTACCCCATAATATCTTTCAATGGCTCAATGTCCAGGTGGAAATCAGTGATAAGCAGTGTCTCTTTGGCATCTGTAGTGGTACCACAGCACTCTAATATCTTCATCAATTACATCAACAGCCAGACTGAGAGCAACCTCTGCAAGTTTGGAGGCAACCCCAAGCTATGTGGTGCAGTTGACGTGCCTGAGGGATGGGGTACTATTCAGAGACCTAGATAGATTAATGCAGTGGATCCAGGTGAACTTCACAATGTTCAACAAAGCCAAGAACACTGTCTTGCACGTGGGTCATGACAAGTTCCACTGTCAGTAAACTGAGGAACAAAAGGGTGCAGCACAGCCCTGTCAAAGGGTTCATGGACGTACTGGTGGATGTTAAAATGGATGTGAGCCAGCAGTGTGCTCTCACAGCCAAGGAAGCCAATCGTATCCTGGGCTGTTTAAAAGAAGTGTGGCTAGAAGGTCAAGGTAGGTGATCCTACCCCTCTGCTCTGCACTGATGAGACCTCACCTGGAGCACTGCGTCCAGATGCGAGGACTTCAGTACAGGAGAGACATGAACCTGATGGAGCACATTCACAGGAGAGCCACAAAAATAATCCAAAAGATGAAACACCTCTCCTCCAAGGACAGGCTAAGTGAGCTGGAGCTGTTCAGCCTAGAGAAGAAAAGCCCACCTGATAGTGGACTTTCAGTATCAAGAGTGGGGCTTGAAGAAGAAAGGAGACTTTTTAGCAGGGTCTGTT